>BSBM01000088.1:9070000-9085000 GCA_027924585.1 Larix kaempferi
TGATGATGATGATTGTGATGATGAAGAGGAGGATGATGATGATGATGACGAGGATGATGGTGATGAGGGTGATGACGATGATGGTGATGATGATGACATGATGATAATGATGATGATGATGGTGATGATGATGAATATGATGATGATGATGATGATGATGATGATGATCATCATCATCACTATCGTCATCATTATCGACATCTTAATCACAATCAGCATCATCAGCATCATCATCATCACTATCGTCATCATCATCACCATCATCACCATCATCCTCATCACAACTGTCATCCTTTTCATCATCATCGTCCTCCTCTTCATCGTCACCATCATCATCATCATCCTCACCATCATCATCATCATTCTCATCACCATCATCATCATCGTTCTCATCTTCATCATCATTGTCATCTCCTCCTTCCTCATCAACATCTCCATCATCATAATCATCTTCATCATCATCATCTACATCACCATTGTCATATTCATCAACATCTTCATCATCATCACCATCATCATCATCATCCTCATCACCATCATCCTCCGCATCCTCCTCCTCCTCCTCCTCCTCCTCCTCCTTGTCATCATCATCATCCTTATCCTCATCATCATCATCGTTGTCCTCTTCTTCATCATTATTTTCATCTCCCCCTTCCTCATCAACATCTCCATCATGATCATCTTGTTCATCATCAAACCGAACTGAGAAGATTTGACAAGATGATGATGATGATGGTGATGATGATGATGATGATGATGATGGAGATGTTGACGAGGAATGGGGAGATGACAATGATGATGAACATATTGATGATGATGGTGGTGGTGATCATCAACATCATAACCATCATCAACATATTCATCATCATTGTCATCTCCCCCTTCCTCATCAAAATATCCGTCATCATCATCTTCTTCATCATCATCATCATCATCTTCATAGCCATCACCATCACCATCGCCATCATCATCATCAACATCTCCATCATCATTGTCATCTCCTCCTTCATCATCAACATCTCCATCATCATCATCTTCCTTATCAACATCTCCATCATCAACATCATTATCATTATCATCATCATCATCATCATCGTAGTCCTCCTCCTCATCATCTCATCATCATCATCATCATCATCATCATCACCATCATCATCATCATCCCGATCACAATCATTATCATCATCGTCACCATCATAATCATCATCCTGATCACCATCATCATCAACACCATCATCATCATCATCATCCTCCTCCTCCTCCTCCTCCTCCTCATCATCGTCCTCCTCTTCATCATCTCATCATCATCATCCTCACCATCATCATCCTCATCACCATCATCCTGATCATTATCATCATCGTCCTCCTCTTCATCATCATTGTCATCCCCCCCATTCCCCCACCCTTCCCCATCAACATCATCATCATCATCATCACCATGACCATCACCATGACCATCATCATCATCATCATCATCATCATCATCATGCCCATCATCATCATCATCATCCTCCTCTTCATCATCATTGTCATCTCTCCCTTCCTCATCAACATATCCATCATCATCATCTTCTTCTTCATCATCAACATCATCTTCATCACCATTGTCATCATCATCAACATCTTCATCATCATCACCATCATGATGATGATGATGAGGAAGATGATGATGATGATGATGATGGTGATCATGATGGTGATGATGATGAAGATGTTGATGACGACGACGATGGTTTGATCTTCATCATCATCATCATCATCATCAACAACATCTTCATCATCATCACCATCATCATCACCACCATCATCACCATCTTCATCATCATCAACATCTTCATCATAATCAGCATCATCATTATCATGATGAATTGATGATGATGATGATGATGATGATGATGATGATGGTGGTGGTGATGATGAAGATGTTGATGATGATGATGATGGTGATGAGGATGAGGATTATGATGATGAAAAATATGATGATGATGGATATGTTGATGAGCCAGGGGGAGATGACAATTATGATGAAGAGGAGGACGACGATGATGATGATGAGGATTATGATGATGATGATGACGGATATGTTGATGAGGAAGGGGGAGATGACAATGATGATGAGGATGTTGATTATGATGATGATGGTGATGATGATGATGATATGATGATGATGATGACGGTGATGATGATGGTGATGATGATGAAGATGTTGAGGATGATGACAATGGTGATGAAGATGATGATTATGATGATGAAGATGATGATGATGGAGATGTTAATGAGGAAGGGGGAGATGACAACGATGCTGACGAGGAAGATGATGATGATGATGGTGATGATGATGAAGATCACGATCATCATCGTGGTCATCATCATCATCATCATCATCATATTCATCACCATCATCATCATCATCCTCATCACCATCATCCTCCTCCTCCTCATCATCTCCATCACCATCACCATCACCATCACCATCACCATCATGATGGTGATGCAGATGATGATGATGATGATGATGATGATGATGATGGAGATGTTGATGAGGAGGGGGGAGATGACAATGATGATGAGGAGGAGAACTATGATGATGATGATGAGGATGATGATGGTGAAGATGATGATGATGATTGTGATGATGAAGAGGAGGACGATGATGATGATGATGAGGATGATGGTGATGAGGGTGATGACGATGATGGTGATGATGATGACATGATGATAATGATAATGATGATGGTGATGATGATGAATAAGATGATGATGATAATCATCATCATCATCATCATCATCATCATCACTATCGTCATCATTATCGACATCTTAATCATAATCAGCATCATCAACATCATCATCATCACTATCGTCATCATCATCACCATCATCACCATCATCCTCATCACAACTATCATCCTTTTCATCATCATCGTCCTCCTCTTCATCGTCACCATCATCATCATCATCCTCACCATCATCATCATCATTCTCATCACCATCATCATCATCGTTCTCATCTTCATCATCATTGTCATCTCCTCCTTCCTCATCAACATCTCCATCATCATAATCATCTTCATCATCATCATCTATATCACCATTGTCATCTTCATCAACATATTCATCATCATCACCATCATCATCATCATCCTCATCACCATCATCCTCCGCATCCTCCTCCTCCTCCTCCTCCTCCTCCTCCTTGTCATCATCATCATCCTTATCCTCATCATCATCATCGTTGTCCTCCTCTTCATCATTATTTTCATCTCCCCCTTCCTCATCAACATCTCCATCATGATCATCTTGTTCATCATCAAACCGAACTGAGAAGATTCGAACTTGCGACCTATGTCTAGTCCCAAGGCTGCCACCTTCAAGCTTTTAGTGCAGCTGACAATGGAAGACACAAGTCTAGTTTATTACCACCCTATTATTTTTTCGCTGCAAATTATATGTTTTATTTAATTTCATTTGTCAAGTTTACGTATCCCTTTGTACGTTTTTTTAATATCCTTTGTCAAGGAAATTAAACAACGCGTGTGCGCTCTTAGACACGCGTGCACACATCTATGCATGCACGCTCTTAGACATGCGTGCGCGCAACTATGCATGGTCGTATTTGCGCGCACATGTCTCTGTATTCAAATTGTTTTTGGCACCCTTGCAGGCTTGGAATTTTCTTCGGATTTCCAAACCTTAAGGCTCGGTCTGATTTATGGAAGAACACATCAAATGTTGTAACTTCATGTTTTTCACACCTAGTTCCGCATATGCTCCATTGCTGCACTGCAGATAAAATTGCACACATTTGTCGAGCTCTGTGTGCAGATTCTAACTATATATTTTTTGAATAGATCTATTGTTGTTTTCTATTTTTAATTCATTTTTAACTACACTCATGTCAAATTTGTAAAAAATATAGGTCGTTTATTTGGCCTATAACTTTTGATTGGCTTACCTATTTCGAGAATGGAAAAGAACCTGCACAAGAGTACAAGAATACCTACAAGCTAAAAGAAAATGTTTTTTGATTATTTTCAGGCCATGATATGGTGGACCAACACTCTACCATGTTGTTTTAAGGCTTCACTGACTTTCGTAATTTAAAAAAAATATAAAATTAACTTTTAAAATTTTGGAAAAATAGCCTTGCACAATATTCGTCTATTTCCTACGCCTCTACATATTTTTTTCCTCATAAATTGACAATTTACATAACAAACAGGTGGCTCAACTAAAACATGTGCATTATGTTTTAGAGAAAAAATAACATACCAATCTTAAAATAATGACATTTTGGGGTGGTTATACCACATTTCCATAAATAAAAGTTATGTATTCCAGAAGGTCATCCATCATTCTACGTTTCATCTTATTACACCTAATTCGAAAATGTTTTGTAGGTACCTCTAATAATTCATTTTAATGATAATATTTATGTTTTTCCAGCATGTCATTGCAACTAACGTGTCATAATTGGGTATCATTACCTTTCACCATCCCAAGAATCTCTCTGAATGCATGCATTTGCACAATTTTACAAACTAAGCACCTTATTGTACCTACAAAATGTTTAAAATAGAAAAAAAAAAAACACAATGCACTTTGTTAGGATTTGATACACTGACCTAGAACGAAGGTGTTTTGAGTATTGTAGTTTACTAAGGGAACACAGAAAAATTTAAAAACCATCCATAAATTTATATGTATAATAATTGGGCTAATCTTCTTGGTAAATAGGAAAATTCAAAGGCTAATTTATCAATAATAAAATATGTATTAAATATTTTTTTGTCGAATGTTTCATTGATTTATAAAATCTATGTAAAATATTGGCGAATTATAAAATATTGTGAGTATTGATATTAAATAAAATATTAAATATAAATATAATATTAATAGATATATTCAAAAATAAAAATTAAATTAATTTCTATTATGAAATATCTACAATCAATTGAAATCCATTTTATTATAATATTTATATCAACGAAATCTTATTCACCTACTATTTCGTGACATGAAATCCAATCATTGAAGAATTTTTTATATAATTTAAAAATAGTAAATATGATTTGGCTTTAAACAAAAAAAAAGTTTTGAATTTAAAATACAAAAACACATTATATGCAAAAAGAAAACGTTAATAAGTATAATTGAATTGAAAATACAAAAACACACTATATGCAAAAAAAATAAAAATAAAAAATTAATAAGTAGAATTGAATGGAATTAGTCATTAGCAATATAGTCTAGTAAATACTATAGGGAATTCCCCGTCAATAGGCGAAAATAACTGGTTAAATAGTCAAAAAGGAAGCTTTATTCTGACGCCCGATCAGGAGGGCCAAAGTCGTAAAGCTCAGGGCCAACCCTGCTAGGCCGAGCACAATAGATAAGGGTCCCGTAGGCAAACAACCAAGCAGAGCCCCAAACAGAAGGGGGGGGGCGTGGGCTCCTCCCAAGCACCCCTTCCCCACGGCAGTACGGTTCATTGCCAAGAGATAGACCATTGGTTCGCTCAGCCAGCCAATAAGGAAGGTCAGTTCTTCTCTAGTGGCCCGGGATCCTGCGCTTAAGGGAGGAAATAGGGGGGGCGTTTGAAGTGATCGAGTTTTCGCATTTTTCAATTGGGCCATTCATTTGTTATAGAAGTCCCGAACGAAGGAATACAAACGAGTAAGAGCCGAACTCCTGCCTGATAGGCGGCTTGAAGGTCCTCCCTTATAACCTCCTTCCACTTTCTCCTGTTCCAAGCATCTTTTTACTGGCTCGACCCCGCTCCAGTATCTCCTCTAGCGGTTGCTTCAGAAAGAAGGGAAGGGTGACTTTAACTATAATCATGGGAGGATATGCTATAAATGATAAGAGGGGCTCTAAAAATGCCATAGATCTATTAAGTAAATTTAGGTTTCCAGAAGATCAACCTTTAAAATATGACCCTCATTTCTTGGAGTTTAGAAGCAGAGGAAGCGTCCTAACCCTCAAGATCATGAGCCTAGGCCATTGATACAAAGGTTAGCAAATAAGAAAACGTATGAAGAGGTAGAAGCTATCCTGAGATCAAATGTTTATCCTATAATAAAAAAGCGAAGGTCCCCCTTGCCCTCTCTTTGGTTGAGCAAGCAATACCTCCTAAACCTAAAAAAAGCTAGATGTACCTGTGTACTACACTTTATTATAGACCTCAAATGTCATTGTTTCTAGAGAGGAGCTAAAATTAACAACCCCTACTGATAAGAGAAGGGCAGAGGTGCATAATGATAATTTAAGCAGACACAAAGCAGGGGCTTGGTGGAGAATGAGGAGATACTTGGGCATAGGGGATGTACCTTATAAAAGTATACCACAGGACATAGAGTTCTCCAAGCTGTGCGATGATATTCATGATAATGATTACAGTGATGAAGACCCAGATGACGATGAGAGAGAGGAAACAAACGAAGGGATGGGTTCAATTACTCCCATACAGGATTATATAAACAAGGCTCAGCCAGAGAAAGGCATATTGGCTGATGAGGCTACCTCCTAACAATCCCTTCAATAAATTTATATTGTCAGTTCATTTTTTTTTCTCCAACACTTTATGTGTGGCAAGAAAAAGGGGAGTCATCTATCTGTTAGAAGCTGTTCAAAGTAAGTCCTCTGAAGTCTCATTTCAGCTAGAAGAAGCGAAGGAACAAATTAATGCTCTGGAGTTTCAGCTTAATGAGGCAAACAAATGAAAAACATTGGCTTCTCTTGTTAGCCATTCGAAAGCTTATTAAAAATCAAACACATAGCAATTACAACAATAAGTAAATAAACTGCTGGAAGAAGCTTAAAAGAACTGGCACGAAGAAAAAAAACATGTGGCAGCATTAAAATAAGATCGGGACACATGGAAAACCCGGCACGAAGAAGCCATGAATGAGGCCAGGATGATAGGTCTATTAAAAGATGTGAAAGCCACAGTCTGGAAATATGTGATTAAAGACCTGCCACAAATAAGTTTGAACCTTAAATTTTATCTATAATTTAACACTCTACATAAGCAGGTGATCAAGTATTTAAATGATACTAAGAAGGAAGTACAGAATATACAGAGTTGCTGAGGTGGTAAAGGGGGTTATCAACTCCATCCAAACATATGCCCTATAATTGCTAGGTGTCAGAGATATAACTGCAGTTTCTATGGATATTTATACATGTTTAACAAAAACACAAGCTAGAGTATTACTCAAGGGAAAGCAGCAGAAGCAGAGCCACCGAAAAAAGAAGTTTTAGCAGAAGTGGGCACAATGGTAGGTCATGGGCTCCCTTGTCCTTGGGATAATTACCTTAAATTAAACCCTATTTATGTATATCACGAGATGTGGCGCAGAGCTGCTAAAGGTTTAATCTTTGTACCAAAATAGAATGCCATAACTACACCTACAGAGCTATATACAAATTTATATCCCTATATCGCCACTTGAACCCTGTTAACAAGGAAGATCCGCTCGTAAAAGCCCATTGATTATACCCCCATGACAGAGCTGGATAAATAATACAGGATTCTCAGGGGAGGAAGGATAGTTGGTGAGCAAGGATGGATATTTATTAGGTTATACATGATTATGCTGTAAAAGGTTCTCAACAGGTGCCTTATAATCTTTTTCCATTGGCGCAAATTCCCCCGGATCAGCAGGAATCGCCTGGGCCGTCCACTCAGCAGGGAGGCAGATAAAAGAGGAAGAGGAATTAAAGTATGAAGATCATGGTGCTTGCGGTCATATCTACATAAATATTATAATAACGTACTGGCATTAAGTTAGACACGACAGAGACTGCCTGCGTATTAAATTTGCCATCTACCACCAGTGCACCATCAAAGCGAATTAAATAAAGAATAGATCAATCAGACATATATGCAATTTTGGGTCTTTTCCTGGAGCAACACACTCTGACTACAGCGGTGCTTATTAAAGAGCAGAGTTAATGCTAACTGTACCTCACCCATAACGGTTTCGTCACTAATATACCTCGCCCTTCTTGGATCAGGCGAGTCACTAATCGTACCTCACCCTTTCCCTTTTTATTTTCCGCCCCGAGATGTTAACTCTATTCATCGCCGATTCGCCAATAAAATATGCAATTTCCTTCTCCTATATTTTATAAACGCGTAGAGATTGGATCAACGACGATCCCGGTCGCAGAGAAGGAGCAGCTTGGCTTCCCGGGATACTAATTTTTATTGGAATAGAAACATGGTTTGAACCAATTGGCTCGTACAGATTTGGGTGACAGCGGAACTATTTTATTTACGACCGCTGTTACTGGAGATTCTAAATGGAAGATAATGATAGGAAATCCCATTTATTAGAACCTCTAAGGACGCTAAGACTAATAGTATTACTTATTGGGCTTCCAATTCCAGGGGTGATTATGGCCCCTAAGCGCCGAAGGCAACCCCCTCCCTCTCCTCGTCTCGTGGCATATGGGTAAACAACTCAATATCTCGTCTCGTGGAATATGGGGGAACGCAATCTCTATCGTTTCATGTATTGATGGTGCGGGTGCTTGAGATGATGGGTTAACTGATCTTTCTAGACTAACTGTTGTTTCCAGACCTGTGCGGTGTTGGGTGCCCAGGGATGGTTCGATCGGTTGGCTCATAGGGTAATCCTTCCTCCAGCTCCTCCTCCAGTTCTTCCTCCATACAGACCTCTATCTTGAGCTTTCTCCATTCGGCCTTGGATGTTAGGAGAGAGATCCAACTGTCCATGATATGCCCATATAATTCTTTTTCTTCTATATATTGGATCCATCCATATATGTTAGATACATACTTTACGTTATGCATTTGACTTTAGTGGTCATTTGTTGGACATTAATAAAATTATCTTATCTTATCTTACTTTATCTCTCCTCCCTTGTATATACAAATAGGTGAGGGAGGCTAATCTCAAATAAGGACATAAGTCCATACAAGTAACAAGGCAACCCCACATGGAGTGCTTTACAATAAAAGGAAGCACACGTCAATCTGGGTCCCTTTGCTAGTAGGGACAGAATTGGCAACTCATAGATAAGTGAGCGAGTCGAACTTAAGGCATTGTTGGAGCTCCAGTAGCGAGAACACTCTCGAATGAAGTAGTACCCTCATTCCCGACCCTTAAGATCTGCAGTAACCAACTAGCAATGTTATGAAATTGCTATTTTTTGTTATATCAATCGAATTTATTTATGTATTTATTTATTTATTATATGTTAATGCTTATAAATATGCTCATTGGTGCTAACCTGCACACTTAACTTTTCGCTAACCAGCAGGCCTCACGCTCAGCAGCAGCCTTCACAAACACACTATTTTCTTTTATTTTGTCTTTGCTTAGCACTTTTTATTAAAGTAACACTTCTTATCTGATATTGATTTTTTATTAATTCTTGCTTCCTCCAATTTGCTATTTTTATATAATTATTATTTCTATTTTATATTTGTATTCTTCAAAGAATTTATTTCTTTTTGAAATTCTTTATTATTTAATTATTCAGTTTATTATGAAAGTTTACATGTGATGGATTTACTATTATTAATACCTCCCTCAGCTTATGGTTAGGCTCAACATACTATATAGGTTACATAAGAATCTGTCTCTCCTCCCCAGAAGCTGAGGGAGGCCCACCGTACTTCTCGGGTTTGACGTTGTGCTTCCTTAAGCGCACCCCATAGCTGGACGGAACAACCCGATCCCATACTGACCTCGACTAGTAATCTCAGTTCTTGAGATCATCTCATTAAAAATATGGGGAACCAGGCCGTTAAGACTGAAACTCAAAGGAATTGACAAGGGCCTGTACAAGCGGTGGAGCATGTGGTTTAATGGTAATTACAATGGGAAGCAAGGCCGTAAGGCGGAGCGAATCCGGAAAGATTACCTCAGTTCGGATTGTTCTCTGCAACTCGAGAACATGAAGTGAAAACCGTAAAGTAATCGCGGATCAGCATGCAGCGGTGAATATGTACCCGGGCCTCCAAAGATCGTAACAAGGTAGCCGTAAAACAATAAAACACTTAAAAAAATAATAATCGTGATTATTTGTGCACTACATATTATGATCTCTCATTATAATCACATATGAATTCAATGGAATTGAAGTTTTAAGAGAAATTAATGAACTCAAATTAATTTATTTCTAATATATAAAATTTATTTCTAATATATAAAATGGAAAGTAAAATATTGGATTGGTAGTTATTTTTAATAATATAATAAAATAGATCTAAAAGCTCTTAACATGAAAATTGAAACAATGCTTTTTCCATAGAATTTACCCTATATCTTAAGAAAAAATTTGGATCTTCTAAATACAATAGAATTTCTCAAGTCCTTAAATATAATTTATCACATGCAATACCATGAGAAAATACTATAGGACACCTCCTTATAAATTATTAAAGTCGTTGTAACGCTTGGTATTTACAGTCCACAGTACTACTACCTGTCTAGTTAATTTTTTTGAGGAAGGGGTTTGATATCTAAGACTTTCCCAGCTTGTTAGTGCAATTCATTCACATGAACGGTTACATTGTTATCAATGAAAGACCTTGCAAGGTCACTGCAATATATATATATATATTTAATGGAATGTAAACATCTTCAAATTGTGATAATTCTAATTCCCATGTAATCTTTCAATTGTTTTGCAAATTAAATTAAATTATTTTCTTGATTTTTTTAGTATATTCCCTTTGCATTACTTCCTCATATATGTAATTGATTGAAATCCAGGTGTAACCTAGTTTTTGGGTTTATGTGGACTGTATCAACTAGCGTGAAACGATGCAGAGGGGGATTTAATAACTCGGCCAATGTCGTATTTGCTTCATATGTTTACTTTGATATATAATCAATAATAAATTCTCTTCAGAGGTTTTTACTTTATGTTATAGGCCATGTGCATGTGTGTTTGAAGGATCGGTGATTGTCACCAATGTGGAGAAAAATCCAGCCATCAACTATGCCTGGAAGTCGTGAGGAATCCTCTCTGCCAGGAATTGACTATGCCAGATCCACTGGATTTCGCCAAAGCTTCCAACTATTTGATTCACTGCTCCATCCACCATTATAGACCACAAAAGTATCTACAACTATATACATCTGTAAATTATAGGACTTTGTACACTTCAAAAGAAACCTTCCAAAGCTTGAATCTACAGACATGCCCATTAAATTATTATTCATTATAACTTCATAAATTTCTAATAAATAATTAAGTTATTGTTGAATCATAATTTAATATTAAAAATTTAGTTGTTGCTAACTAATTTGGAAGTAAAACCTTCCAAAGCTTGAATCTACCGACATGCCCATTAAATTATTATTCATTATTTGTTGACCTTCATAAATCTATAATAAATAATAAAGTTTTTATTGAATCATAATTTAATATTAAAAATTTAATTATTGCTAACTAATTTGGAATTTACAAAGCTGCCAACTTAGAATTGGAAATATCCCATCCAACTTGGTTGCTCACAATCTTTTTGGAGGTATAAGTATTACCACCATCAAAATAAATGCTTACAATATGGCAATGTGCCAAAATATTTTCCATTGTTTACATTTTGTCCACCATTGTCCATGGAATCTTTCCAAATGTCTTTTTATGAAAGATTATACATATGTTCGTTCTATAATTACAAAAACAGATCATATTTAAATAAAATTGATATTCATTTTAAATTATTTTCAATCATGAAAATTTGAATTTAAAATTGTTGTGGGTTCATTAGATTAAAGAAATTTTTTGAGAAATTAGAAAATATGGAACACTTGTCTGTCAACAATCAATAATCATTATATATTTAATGGTTAAAAATATATATATATATATGATAGCTATGATAACAACCAAAAAACAATGCTTTGATTAAAATTAACAAATCACCTTCACAAAACCATAGCCTCATATATATATATATGAAAAGTAAAGAACAATGCTTTGATTAAAAGTAACAAATCACTTCACAAAACCATAGCTTCATATATATATATACATAATGGTTTTGTAATGCATTTTCACCAATTCTACTTTCACCTCAATATAAAGTGAAGTTATGCATGTTGCATTTTTTTTGAGAAATTGAAATTATTTTTTTTCCAAAAGAAGAAAAAAAAATCATACTATTTATTCAAAATTGAATTAAAAGTATATTCAATATAAGTGCTTTATATTTTATAATTTCATGATTTAAATTGTATACAATAATCACAAATCAATTTAAAAAACATATACAAAACATAAAGTTGAATAATACCTTCTAAACATTATTAAACCAACAAACATGATTAAAAACCATGTCTCATGAGATAAAAAGTTGATAGATATGTATTTCAATCTTATCTCACATAAGATTGAAAATGCAAATCCATAAATAGTGTACAGTATCTAAATATTAAAAAAATATGAAATAAGAATATATTTATCATACTTTAAAATGCAAATCCATAAATATTGTACAGTATTTAAATACTCAAAAATATGAAATAAGAATATATCTATCATGCTTTATGATATTATAAATATTTATAATTATTTTTAGAGTTTTTTTTCCAATTTTTATAATCATTTTTACATATGTATGTATGTATATGTATAAAGGGTTTGCATGTTATTGATTGATGAAAATAGATGCAATGAGATTTTTGCAAATATGTTTACATAGAAACACATGTGCATTCTTAAGAATGTGCAGATGTTCGTTTTCTACTTTCTTGAAGCCCTTATACCACCACTACAGCTTGCTAACTCAATAGATAAGTAACCAAAAAAACACATGCACTATTAGGAACGAGAACAAGTTAATAACATACATGTGAACATTACTTTATCCCAAAATAAAATTATGTCCATGGCTCCAAAGCCCTAAAACCATACATGTACTACCATGGATACTCGACATCAAGGGCTCAAGGCCCCAAGATATGGATAAGGGTGGGGATATCGATGCGATTAATATATTTTGGAGATAAGGTATGAGTATTTGGCCCCAAACATGGTTGCGACCTTGCAAGCTGCGTGTTGGCATATATCCATAATAGGTAAAGGGAAAGGAGGAAAAATAGAGTAGATGAGATTGATTGCCTTAACAAACAATGAAAGAAGAATGAGGTGAAGAATAGGAGTAAGGATTAATCTTTCCTTTGTTGTTACGATGTGTCAGTGTGGGAAGAAAATAAAATTTAAGCATCATTTCATTAACCCAAACATGAAATAATATGGTTCCGCAATAATGAAATGAGCGGTGAGAAGCATGAAAGAATATGGTTTGGTAACAATGAAAAACCAGATGACTTGATGGCCACGATCAAATTCATATAATGAATGATGTTTTATTATGATAAAATTAAACTTTTTTTTAATATTTAATTCAAAATTTGAATTTGAAAGTTTGGAAATTTATTAATAGTTATTATTAAAATCACTTTCTGCAAATAGTTATTGCTCATAACTATACTCATGACAAGTGGCAACATCAAAGACATTACCAACCTCATGATTCTTGTTAAAAATGTTTATTAAAAATATATATATAATCATAACTGGTTAAAAGAAGAAACTAATAAAATTCAATATTTACAAAATTTAAGAGTACGAATAAGAACATAATGACATTTTTAGTAAAGAAAGAATTAAACTATAATATATCAGAGGCACAGAATCGAAAATATCACTAACTTGAAGGGTAAGGCATATTAAAATATTATATACAAAGATCCAAAGGTGTTGTATTCTGGTCTTTTCTAATAAGAATACAAATTTACACAAAGTCATGAACGGCTGAAAAATCGGAATGAGATTTGAAAATATATATACGGTTATACTGTTGCTGTTCTCACTTTTTAAAGTAAAGGAATAATTAGAGTAAAAATGTAAAGATAATTGAATGTCTGAAAAATCAGAATGAGCTTTGAATATATATATATGGTTTTGAATATTATATACGGTTATACTGGCGTTGCTCTCACTTTTTAAAGTAAAGGAATATTAGAGTAAAAATTTAAAGAAAGTTGGTAGAAGAGAATATAAAAGCCAACGATATGTCATATTCAGTACTATGTATTCAGATATTTTATTTTGTGTTAGAATTTTTGGATTTTTTTTAAAAAAATATTAAGTTTAAAACATTGTTCCAATTTTTTTTTATAGATTCGCTACCATCATCACTCGATCACATAAATCTAAAAGCGTTCATACTTAGACATATTACTTTATCAAGTGTTTTCTTAATCGATATATTTAAAATTGCATTTTTGGAAAGCTTAATGTAATTCATACATAGTGGATTGAATTTCTTTAACTCTACATCTAACAAATACATGTAGAATTGTCGACCAATTTTATGGTGATATGTTAGTTGTGGATTATGATACATTATGTTGTTAATGGAAAGCTTAATATAATGTAATTCATACATAGTGGATTGAATTTCTTTAATTCTACATCTAACAAATAAATGTAGAATTGTCGACCAATTTTATGGTGATATGTTAGTTGTGTATTATGATACATTATGTTGTTAATGGATAATTGATACAGACTATAAACTTACGTTTTATAGAAACTTTATAAAATATTCTTTTCGACATTTTTGGGACTTGTGGATTCTTAGAAAATGTCCTCAAACTATCAAGGACTTTATTGGGGACCTCGTGGCTTGTTGGTCGCATCCAAGACATTTCCAACATATTTCAATGATGTTCGAGGCAGATTTGAAAGACATTCCGAACATATTTTAAGGATATTTCAAGAATGTATCTTTTAAGTTTTACTAATGGATACTGATTATTTGACAATATGATCATTTTTACATCCTCCGTTTTCATATTATATTAAATCTAAATCTATATCTATATTTTTTCATATTATATTAAATCTAAATCTAAATTTAAATTTATACAAGTTGCAACTCAACGCTTAGGTTTTTTATGATGAGTTTTAATTTTAGTTACGGTGAATTAATTATTGCATTTTCAA
>BSBM01000088.1:9087500-9137500 GCA_027924585.1 Larix kaempferi
TCAAACCCCAACTGAGTTTGAGTTCATCTTCTCTCATTCTTCTCTATGCCTATTATGCTATGTTTCTCTCAATGTCATGTAAATGTGCAAGGGAGCACTTATTGTTGCATATAGTTAGTGGAGGATTGTTATTTAGAATTCATGGACATGTTAGTTTCTGAATATATCTATAATAATCATATAATGAGAGCCACATCTCAAAACACCATCTATTTCAAGTGATGTTTCCGATCAAGAAAGAGATTTGAGCCATTTTCCCCATAGCCTTTGCATAGTGATTTTGGAATGATGTTGTACCTGTTTCATATCATATTTTGATGAGATATTTATCCATGTTATGAGTTTTATATGAATTTAATTTTATTTCCCAAATGATGTTTGCATACCCCTGAAGTGTCACTACGGTTTATGACTAAATTCGAGACTCCTTGTCCACCATTTTCACCACAAATTCTAGACTCTAGAAGCTGTTGTTCATTGGGATACCTATTCGAACCTACAACCAAATATAATGCTGCAAACATATTGTCCTTAATTTCCTATAACATATACATGTCTCATTCCAATAATTAGTGAAGGCCATACAGTTTTTGGAAGAGCATTTAATGGAAGTCGTAGGGGGGATTTCCACTTCTCAAATTAACTAGTTTTGTCCCGAAACTTCTTTCCTTGCAAATTTAATACCATGGATGTGTATATCATTTGTTTGGGTGTCTTATATATGTATTAATGTGTCCTATATTCTCCTAAGTCCCTCCATACATTATTCTAAACCATTTGGGATCATGTGGGATAGTTTGGGGTTTCACTAGTCCAAGATTCAAAAATTGGCCAAATTGTGTAAACTTTAAAATTAGGGATATTAAAGCAACACTCCAATATATTCTCTCATCGCACATTCTTCTTTTATCATCATCATCATCCCATCTGTTTCTTATTCATTCCTACTTCCATCCATACCATACTCTCAAACCATCCCCTTGTCATCCCCTAGCTCCCATATGTGCATAGAGGCACCTAGTGATTAGACTCCAACCTCATAACCCCCCTTGTGGCATAAGAAAATATTGTTCAAAGTATAAAATTCTTTCAAATATATTATGTGCGGGGATTTAAAGAATTTTCTTTTAGTAGTACTATATGAAAGGTACAACTTATAACAAACTCTGTAACATAACCTCCCAATACATTATCCTGCAAGAAATCAACTCACAAGAGATCTGGTTACTTATAGTATTCACTTGTTGAATCAAATCAAGGGTATAATTTCTTGGAACAATGAGGTTGAGTGTCACGTTCATTTTAGCTAGAATTTGTAATCACTATGTCAAAATTATCAGGAATTCATGAAAGAAAATTGCGTGTAGATATGAAAACATGTACCTTTCTAACCACTCTTGTATCCTGATTTGAGGGTCTTTATTCCGATCTATGGAAAATTTGTATTCCTTCTCTTCTAACCACTAGTCAATCTCTTTCTTAGTTGGCCTCCACATCCCCTTTAGTAGCAGATGTCTATCCTTACAACAGAACTATTTGTTGGCACATAATGGGTATCCCTAGGTCTTAACCTTAATTCACCGACACAACCCTTAGATACTGGCCCTTTTGGAATCATCTGCAAGTAGATGAAGTCTCACTCAAGGAATCTATGGGGACTTCTGAAACCAAGTTTCCGTAGTGGTAAGGGGATACGAAGCATTCATTCTAAACATTATTAATAATTCATAATATTCATGTAGTATCGGAAAATATATCATTCATTCACAGAATAGATAATAAATTGATAGCAATAGATAACACATTTATAATACTTAATCTGAAAATAGAGCATAACACATGTGCACAGTAAATAGAGCATTCATTATATCACAACACATAACCAATTCCCTCATAACAGATTCACTTCTTTATTACCATCAAAGCAGGTGCACTGTACACATAGCTCATATTTCTATCTCAAACCTCCATAAACCCCATAACCCTTACAAATGGCGCATCAGAGTTTACTCTAGGACAAAAACATGCATACAAAATATATTCCTCTATCCCCAAAACCCCTTCCATATTTATATGGTTATAATGGAGCTTAACCCATAAAAAGTGGACAAAAATGCCTAGTAGTTTATAACTATATTCTACCTTTTGTGCATGTTGGTCCTTTAGCTTGTTGTTGTGTGGTTTACTTCCTTGCACACATGTCCCAAAAACTACTCCAAAACAACTGCTCCAACCAAACCATTCGATGAACATGGTTCATGGCATGATTGAGGAGAAAAATTTACAAAAGTAGTATTGGGGATAAATAGTTGACTGTTCAATCTACATTCTAAACATAACTCCCCATGAAGAGTGTGAAATATCAAGTTCCTCAAGAATCATAGAGTGGAAAGGAGTTGTAGTAGCTCCCACTTTAGAATATGTGGGTGTTTTGTTAAGACTTATGGAATTTCATTGTGTAGAAGTTTAGATAGACTTGTAAACTTCTACACATTGAAATTTCATATGTATTAACACAATGATTGAACACCCTGAAAACATTTGTGTTCATACATATTTGGGTGTGCAGTGTATGCAATGCACATGTACCTAAAGAGACAAGGAAGAAGGTAGAAGATCATAGAGAGGAGTGAATATTCATTGAATAAAGGAATATCACCTATAAAATCACATCACTAAGAAGATTATCATGAAAAGAGATGTTGAGTTTAAGGAAGAAGAAGTATGGTATGGCAGTGTAGATCAGACATTGGTAGAAGCAGTTCCATTATCATGTGGTGAAGATGAAAGAGTTGAGAATACTGTATAAGGTGGGTGATCAAATCGACCTGCTATTGCACCAACAACAAACACACCAACAAGACAATTAGTTGGTGTATGTGCACCTCAATTAAGAACTCATAGAAAAATTGTGCAAGGAGAACCATCAAGACTTGCAAGTCAGCAGTCATCATTTTCTCAAGTAATAGAGTGACTCTAATATGACTATTGTAACATTGAGATCTACGATTAGTGGGAAGCAATGAGAAGTTTGAGTGAGTTATATAATCAACATGATGAAGAGGTATGGATCAAAATGTAAATTTTGAAATATTAGCATATTGACCTACAAGTTTTGATGAATCCATACATGATGAAGTATGGATAGATGCAATGGATGAAGAAATTGAGTTTATTGAAAGGAATGATACTTGGGAGTTGGTAGGGTTACTATAAGGAAAGGATTGTATATGTGTCAAATAGATTTATAAAACAAAGTTGAATGATGAAGGTGAAGTGGATAAGCACAAGGATAGGCTTGTTGCTAAAGGGTTTAGCCAATAGCCCATGATAGACTATGATGATAATTTTTCACCTACTGCAAGGTTAGACACAATAAAACTTGTGTTAGCTATTGCATCCCATAACATATGGAAAGTGCACAAATGGATGTTAAATCTCAATTTTTGAATGGATCTCTAGGGGAAGAAGTGTACGTAAAACAACCACCTAGCTATGAAGGAAATGGTCATGAATACAAATTGTATGGATTGAAGAATTCCTTGTATGGTTTGAAGCAAGCATCAAGAGTAAGGTACAACAATATTGATGCATATGTAATTAATGATAGATTTAATAGAAGTCCAAGTGAACCTTCCTTGCATACAAAGGTAAATGACCAAGATAATATTTTGATAGTTTATTTATATGTTGATGATTTGATTTTCTTTGGAGATATCCAAATATAATATTTTAAGAGTTCCACAAAATCATAGTTTGAAATGACTGATTTAGGGCTTTTGAAGTATTTTCTGTGTATTGAAGTTGAGAAATATGAAGATAGATTTTATTATTTCTCAATGTATTTATGGTAATGATATCCTGAGAAGGTTTAGAATCATAAGGAATAAAGAAACTTTGTTCAATGAATTATCATCATTGACCATTTTGAATCCCTAGGTTGGGATCTCAGCCCAGGGATCGAAACTGATCGAGAATGATCATTTATTGAATGAATTTTCCTTATTCCTTCTAATATACTACAACGTAAAAATTATGAACAAGGTTTAGAATGTTGAATTGTAAGCCATCAATAACCCCAATTGCTACTAGAACAAAGCTCAGTAAAAATGATGAAGGGTCAAGTGTTGATCCAACTCTATATAAGAGATTGGTTGGAAGTCTCATGTATTTAACAATAACCATGCAAGGTATTGTGTATGATATTAGTTTAACTTCCAAATTTATGGAGCCTTCGAAGATAACCCATTGGCAAGATGGAAAGATAATTCTAATATCTATTGCTAGAACAACAGAGTATGGAATTTTTTATACAACGGAATTAGATTTTAAGATGATTGGTTATACAGATAGTGATTTTGTTGGTAGTGCAAATGACATAAATAGTACATATGGATATGTTTTAAATTTTGTTTTAGGTGCAGTGGCATGAGCATTGAAGAAGTAACCCATTGTGACATTGCCATTAGCTAAGACAAAATATGAGGCGACACCATGTGCAACATGTCAAATAATTTGGCTGCAACGAATTTTGGTTCAGTTGTTGCAGGAGAAAGATGGACCGACTCAGATCTTTAGTGACAAAAAAGTAGCAATCGCATTTTCAAATAATCACATGTTTCATTAAAGAAGTAAGCACATAGAAACTAGTTATCATTTTATAAGAGAATTGGTAAACATTCATGAAATTTGTATAAAATCTTGTAGATATCAAGATCAATTAGTTGATGTGTTTACAAAGACTTTTCCAATGGATTCTTTTGAGTTTCATAAAGAAACATGGGAGTATGCAAGTTGTAAGTTGTAACAGTACTCTTCATATGGGAGTATGCAAGTTGTGAGTTGTAACAGTACTCTTCATATATTTTTTGTTGAAATAATTAAGGGAGAATATGTTGGTAGTAATTATTTCCCACCCTCTGAATTTATGACTTCTTCAAATCAGATCAGATCTACAATAGCTGGAATTGTGGTCATTGTCAAATCAATTCAAAGAACCTAGAATTGAATACCATACATTGCATATATGTTTTTCATCTAACCTATTTAATGTCATCAATTGAAGTTTTCATTGTCTATAGGTTGTTTTACGATATTGGAGATCCATCATCAAAAAATTCATCTGATGAGTTTTTGTACCAATTTTCAGTTTATCCCATATATGATATCCCGACAGCACGTTGTATAGATGTTTGAAGATCTAGAAGTACTATGGATGTCCCAAGATTCCAATGTTCCAAGATCCTGATGTTTTGATAATCTAAGATCCTGATGTTTAGATGTTCTAAGACCCCGATGAAACAATGTTTCAATATATTGATGATCCAAAGTCCCGAGGTTTTGATGATCCAATAATACGATAAGTTGAAGATCCAATATCCCTATAGTTTATTGAATTAACATGTTTTTGGCAATGATTAAATTTGATTTTCTGTTGTAGTTTTCAAGCCTGAAAAGATTCTAATCACTAGAAATTTTTCTTTATAAAAGGATGTAATATGTAATGAATTGTAGTAGTGTAGAATTTAATAGATAGAAGAGAATTGTCTCCTATTTTTTTAGATCTATAGGTATGTTTGTTTATGTCTGTGTGATTGCATGTTTTTTCTACCCCTACCCTTCAGATTGGTATCAGAGTAGTAGCTCTACTCTTCAATCCTTCACAACATGTTATATTGACTATAACAATCAAGCGATAGTGCATATAAACCTTGAGAAAACAAGTTATCTTCATCATCAATGCAATTATTGTGACAAGCCACATTATATTACGGATTATAAATTTTCCTTTGATGTGATGTCAAAATATAAAGGTAAGAACTATGAAAATACCATTATTGTTATTAGGTAGGCCATGGTTTTTTTTTTTGTAGCTCAGTTGGTTTGGAAAACATATAGATAGATATTTTTTTTTTCTCATGCACTTATTTACTAACATCTTGATTTCTTGGTTTCTTTCTCAGGAGAGATCCTTGAGTGTCATTTTTGTTCCAGTTTGATCTATTACGCAATATAGTATCGTATTATTCAGGAAATACTACTGCAATTTTTAGTTAGGGAGTAAAGAGATGCATACTTGTTTCAAAGGGTCGAACAAACCCAATAGGAAAGGCTAAATTCATCCATTTTGAATCAAAATACTAAATAGGGGTAAGTGACGCTTCCTCACAATGGAAGGCCTTGAATTATGGCATTGAATTATGAGTGTGAATAAGTTTCTCTAAGAGATCAAAGGTTAAACCATGAAGACTTAAAATGATAAAAGTGAACAACTATTGAGTGATTTTGATGCCAAGGAAACAAGAAACAAAATCCCATTACTTATTTATTAGATTATCTCCTATATCTAAGTAGTTTAAATTTTTTTTTTGTCGATGCACTTAGTAATAAAAAACCCATAAATAACTTGGTGAATAATGAGATGAATACTTTTCTTAACCATATTAAATTCAATAAACAAACAAAGAAACGGATTTTTGAGTCAAGAGTGAACTGACTTTCATGGAGAGAGGGATTGATCCCAAACGTGGATCCATAATTGAAATAAATAGGTGGAGTGAAGGTTAGTGAAAACTAGCATGTGCGAATCAATCTCAATTCAGGGGTTCCCTGCAATAAGCTCCTTGACTAATTTTAGACCGAAGAATATTCAAAATTTAATCGTAGGAAATACTAGAATGAAAGCAAACGAAGAAAATCATATAGATGCTTCAACTTTAGATCTCAAACAATAAATTTTCGTATAGGTCAGCCAAAATATACTTGTTTTAACTCAGTCTTTAATTTTTCTACTACCCAATTATACAATGCTCAACCTATATTTTTGTGTGTATTTTTGTCTTTATACAAAAGCATGATTGCTTCATAGTTATGTTAAATATTCCCCAAAATCTGAACGATTCTTCACAATTTCTATAAATACCCTAAATCCTTCACTGCACGCAATTTTATGTAGGTTCTCACTTGTCTCTAAGTACATAATATACTGTTTTATTTAAAACTTGCCTAAGATCAACATCTCTCTTGCTCTACAATTTCACCGTGAATTCCTTCCAAGCATGTTGGACACCACTTTGAGGGTTTCGTGGGCCAAACTTGTCGTTGATTCAGGTTTGTGATTTTTTCTACTATGAGGCCCTTAAGCGATAATCCATTGGTTTGAAATTGATTTGGACAAAAAAACTATGAAACTGATTGAGTTAAAGAGAGGACAACTAGAACCATATCTTCCTTGACCCCAATAGTATAGGTCTGGTTAAATCTCAACTGTAGTATAAAAAGGTTTTATGGTTCAATTAAACGCTATAGTGTCTTAGGTGGGAAGTCAAGTGGGTGAAATTTCATTACTTCATGAAATTTACGAGTTGACGAATCTAGAACTTTTGATCAAAGAAGAGACAAATCTATGTCACACCATCGTTAGATCTCAAGAAAGAGTGGAACTTTTGAGAAGGAAGGGAAGCGATATGACTACTTTGAATGGATGTGTAATGTCCCCTTCACCCAATCCGACCAATGGGAGGGAACATTAACTGATTTTGGGCTCACAAATTTCGCCCCAAAGCCATATTATGAATTACATAGTACTTAAAAGACGTGTGCAGATGCATAAACAAACATACACATCATAAATAAAATCTATCCACATGCATCTAATAGGAATATATGAATTCAAACATTATAGACATTAAATAAAAACATTGCACATTGAAATATGAAAGAATACTTATCTTTATCCAACGTAGATCCAACCAACTAGTTGTGTAAAAGCGATTTTCCACCCAACCGTAGGATCTCTATCCAACATATACTCTTTCTGTTGAGATTCCACCCCCAACTTGGGTTGTGAGGCCACTAGGGTGAAGGAAACACCTACAGGATTTTCTTTCTCATACCACGAACCATTATGTTCTTTATGCTCATATAGAGCTCTACACGGATCTCACTCAACTCTCACATCCTCGGCTCCCATAATACCCACCCCACACAACACACTTGTGTGCTTAGGCATCCCCTTCATCGATCCACGGTTCTTTTGGAAGATCCATCTTACTGGGTTTTTCCAATATGTACATAGAAGGAGACCAACCTACTATATTATGTTGGATAACCACCTGTATCCTTAATACATGGCTTCTCAAGCATCTACGAGCAACAAAACTCAAGGGGTAAGGGTTCCTAGATTTTCCAACCTCTTTGCTCACCTACAACCATTTATTTTCCCTTCTAAATCTGCATCTCTATCTCCAAATTCAAATTTATGGGTTAAACACAGTCTAGTAAGATCGTGAATAGTAATGGAGAGCTTTGCATAGTGTAGATCTACATGTGAGAATGAGAGAATGAGGGTTGACTCCACGGGATATGAAAAAATCATGAAAATAAAGTTTCCATAGCTTCTGACTATAGAAGAAAGGACTCCTGGAAGCTACATACCAATTTCTGACAGCTAGTAGAACTAGCACAAAACTACAGTCAACCTCATGCTTCAATAAGTACATGAGGTGACGTTTCCCACCAACTTCACACATGCATTAAATAATGGAAAATAGTCAAATGAAGGTAATTGGATGATCACTTAAATTCACATGGAAGAATTTGGATGAGTTCTTAGGTTGACACTTTGCAACAAAGGATTGAGTCTCCCATGGACCGCCTTTCTTCTTCCCCTCTCGTGGAATCATCATGCCCATGTAGTGATCTTTACACAACCATGTTTGGACCATTTTATTATTTATGCACAAAAGATTTACATATATTTCGAGTTAGCATGCCAAGCCAACCATACAGTCCAAATAACAACATTTACATCATACATGCCTAGCCATTCACTAGTCAGGACTTGGCCTTGAGCTCCGCACTAGGAATCCATTCTAGAATATTTACATCATTTACATAATTTTGGTTAAATACATTCCAAATCAAAACTGTGGGTATTAGAGGATGAGAGTAATTTGGTTGTTCCGGGACAAAGAAATTTCAATAATCATTTGGAATTCTCTGAATCATTAATCCATACCCTCTTGTTGAATACTAGTTCAACCTGGACAATGTGTGTGTTTTGTGCAGGTCGTAAATGTTGGATTCAGTAATGGATTTCAAATGTGTGTTTAGCCACCATAATTCACATTTGCCAATTTGCAATTTTTTGATGATATCATGAATAAATATGATGGTCTAGGTTGTCATCCACATATCTACTGGTTGTGACATGTTCATTCCTTGTGCTCCTAACTGGGCTATGGATGGATCATTAATAACAATTTCTCACTATTCATCATTGACAACAATCACGAAGTACTCACTCAAAGGTTTGATTAAACTAAGGAAATAATCACTCAATTGTAGAGGTAAGGATTTGTACAAATGACTTGTGCTTTGCAACTCCTCATGTTTACTAATATTTAGAATTTAACTTCTAATAAGTCAATAATTCAATGCAACATCAAGAATCAAAATACTTATTGAAAACAACACTAATACATTTATATCAATGGGAGAAGGATAATGTTGATCTAGATATTACTTCCAACTTGAAATTGGATAGAGGGTGGCATATTCAAGTTAGACAGTGATACTTATTGTTGTTCTTTATCGAATTTTGAGTTGGAAAGTAATAGCTATCAATGTTCTCCATCTCCGATGTTGCTCAATGGATATGTCACAATGTGGCATTCATCTAGGTTGACTTATGTTGAATTGGTATGCTCTTGAATGGTTGTGTCACATTGTGATGTTCAATGTGCTTAACTATGTTGATCATGCTTGACTATGATTGACAATGATTTACTACATTTAACTATGCTTGACCATGATTGGTGATTTTTTATCATGGTTGATGATGTTAGCTATGGTTGAATATGATTAACTATTTTTTTACCATGGTTGACTACTTGACTACAACAGAATGTCACATTATGATATACTTTGTGTGTGTAATAATATTATATCACATTGTGACATGAAGAAGTTGACTTGAATATTATATCATAGTGCCACACGGAAAGGTTGATGATATTGTTATTTTATATTGGGACTATGGTTCACTATGTTTTCCTATTGTTGGCCATGTTTGTTTATGGTAAACTATGGTTGAACATGGATAACTATAATAGACCAAATGGTTGACCATTTTTTACAACTTCTTTGACTATGGTTGATGATATTTGATAATGTTAAACATGCTTGACTATGTTTCACTATCTACAAAATGGCCCATAAATTATTTGAGAATGAAAACAATATATGTTTGAAAAAATGATATACAAACCCTCACCTCAGAATTTAGTGAAGCAAATAAAATGATTTAAATAAATATTAAATTGAAATATTTATGAATTTGATTTTTTTAATTTATTAATATTCATTTTTAATCTATATATATATATAAACTACAACTTTGAATTGTTAAAATTATTATTTTTAATAAAAATGGATTGAATTCATTTGAATATCAATATACAATGAACATGATATATACAATTTCATTAACAATTTCAAATATCTTTTTTTAGATTTCAAATAATTCTCCTTCATTATTAAAGTGATTTCTATATTTTAATTATAATTTTAAAAATCTAATATAAATTTCATTAATATTTTAATTATGATTTCAAAAATGGAGTATAAATTTCATATAACTTATTGAAATATTTATAAGACAATGTTAATGATATTTATGGTAGACTGCTTTATCCATATTTATATAGTGGTAATTGTTCATGGTAAAATATTTACAGCATGTTTTAGGGTATATATTCAAAATTAATGAAGTTATTTTTTAAAGCTTTGGTGAGGAATGGGTTAGGTGGAGAATGTTACTTTAAATGTAGTTTGTAAATCGAAATTTTTATCACAGTTATGTCTCCTTTCTCTTTTAAATTAGAATAATAGTTTATTTAAAAGCGCACTTTGGATATTTAGGTAAAATATGGGTTGTAAGTCTAAATTTCTATCACAGTCATGTCTCCTTTTTGTTTTAGCATAGAATAATAGAACAATAGTTTATTTAAAATCAGAGTTTTGATAGTTAGGTAAAATATTACGAGTAAATGTTTAGGTAATCATTGTTTACTGTTGTTATCAAATTCTCTCAATTAATAATTTATTTGCCAATTTATTTGCGGTGAACTTTAAATGTAGTTGAATGTAACTAACCGTATTATTTGCAGGTATTTTATGCTTAATTTTAATTCAGGTTTCTAACTTGAAAGGAATGTAATTAACCGTATTATTTGGAGGTATTTTATCCTTAATTTTAATTTAGGTTTCTAATTTGAAAGAACTCTACATCTAGTATTAGAGCTAGTTTTCAGCTGAGATCCAAACCGGATTAGAGTATTCTTTGTAGTTTTGATTCGCAAATCAGGAGGACAAACCGCATTGATCATTTGCTATTGATGGTCAGATCTGTAATAATTCATGCTACCGAATGGAAAACATATGAAGAGATCTAGGTGCTTCACTGTGTATAAGTAAAACCAGACATAGCCTCATTAATAAGAGCAAGCTTCTATAGCCTCATTAATAACATCTTTATAACGAGTTCCGTCATAGAAGTTGATCATACAATATAACAATGAGTTTGCTGTCATCTTCCAAGAACTTTTTCCAAGGTTCTTGAAATGTTTAATTCTTCCTCCAGCACCAGCGCCGCTGATCTTGGTTCATCTTCAACAGGCCCTGTTTTGTGTCTTATCAAATGGATCAATTCTGCAGTACTAGTACTCTTTCCCTTTTCAATACCTTGTTTCATATGGTTCTCTGTCTGGTTAAAGGCGCATTCATTGGCTAGCCACAGGCTGTATGCCACTTCTCCCGGCATTCGTATGATGTCCAAAGCTTCACTGCACTTGAAAAAAAATTTGTGGCTGTCTCTTGCATTTGATATGTTAGATCCAGACAACAAGTCAATCTTTTCACGGCTCATTATGAAAGGCCTGATCATTCCCAATACAAACTCAGAGAGTAACCAACAGGCTTTGCAGAGGTAAACCATGAGTTTCTGCAGCCAAATCCGCATGGGCAGTAAGAAGGAATGTAGCCGAATTCTTGTGATTAAAGTGACTAGAACCTTGTGTACTATCATTCTTCCACGACTTCTTTGCTTCCTATAGACTTGGCTTTTGGATTGAGTATCCAGATCGTCTTTCACTTCAGCAATAGTTCTTGTCCAAAAATCCTCCATGGAAAACAAGACCTTCACATTTTTGGGAAAATACATAACTGATGTGAACCATCTCATCAAGACTACAATCCACCCTACTAGGACGAAGGAAAACTCAACAGCAACAATGATTTTCCGAATGATATTATATTCTGATTGAAGTTGAATGTAATTCCATTTAACGAGAAAGATCACAACAGAAACTGAGACCAGTAGGCCTGCCAATGCACTGAAAACTGATCTGGCCATAACATAGTCGGGTTGAGTGACACGAGCCACAATCCAACATTTGAAGATGTGATCCTCTATACTATGACACTGTCGCTGTCGCCCTTCAGGGCAATTAGATTCGCAACAGGAAACTACTGAAGGAAGCTTATGAGAGATGACTTTACGGATGCTTTTACCAGCAAAGACCGCGCAGGTCAAGAGCAGAATCAACAATGCGGTGTCTATGAATAGGATAGTGGAGAACATGACAACCACTACCAATGCTCCAGTATCGCTCCACACACTAGTCCAGTGAGAACGGACCATTTGGGGAATCAAATAGCTAAGGAATACACACATCATAAGCCTTGCGGAATCAACTACTAACTGATCTGCCTCCAGCAAAATGCCAACTTGCTGTTGTGTCTCGGATTTGTTGGCCATGTAATTAATATGGGAGTAATCAATCAAGCCGAGTATCTGGATAGTAAGGGCGCTGAGAACGAGAGTTTCTGCAGGAATCCACAGTGCCTTCCTCTTGAACGCCTTTTTCACATCCCGTAAAAGCAATATTGTAAATACAAGTGCGCAGGCGCACGATGACAACAGATTGAAAAAACCATTGTCTTTTTCCATCTTGGAAGCCAATCCAACCCAACCCAACCCAAGATATGAGGGATGCCTTCGCTTCAGGAATGTCAGGAGGAGGTTAGAAAATATATGTTTGTACTGTCTCTAATGGCATTCACACTTAACCATCAAAAAGAGAGGACGCCAGCTTGCTTTCACTTTTGACGAAGTGCTGACAAAATGGAATGCCTTGGAATAACTCCATGTGACATTCATACTTAAAGCAGTCAAAAGAAAGGGTACTAGCTTTCACTTTGTAATTAAATGGAATACTTCGGAACAAATCCATATGTAATTAAAGATGGCGTTCTACAGATTAAATTTTAAGTTTTATTATTTTGATTAATACTTGTATATAAAGTTTATAATTTTAAATTAGATACTTAGATTTGGTTAAATTATCATAATTTTTTATTTATTTATGTGTGTTTATGTTTTTTAAGTATTGGTAATGAACCATTCACAACAAAATACTCTACATATCTATTATTATAAAGTAATATAATGTCAAAACAAAAGTAGTCATCTTTAGATTTTATCAATCTAGTGGTACAGTGGTGGATTCCCTAGTGAAGATTTTCCTTATGAATTAGTTTTGATTATAATGTTAATTATGGAAGAAAGTGTATTCTAAAATAAATAAAAATTCTATATTTTGAATAAAAAAAAATTTGTTCACTAACTTTTCACTAACCATGAAGTCACTAGCCACCTCTTTATTGTTTGTGAGATTAGTTATTATATAGATACACACCCTATGTATAAAGAGGGATCACATCTTTTGAAGTGCAACCTTTTTTAAGTTTAGCACTTAAAAAAGGGTTTGCATCTTAAGGGATTAGATCCATCTCTAAGTGCGCGACAGAGTTTGCTAGTAAATAAATAAATTTGTGTATGAAGTGAGAAAATATAATCTCTCTAAATGAGCAAAAGAAACCCTCAACTTTTAACTAAATAGGTTAAATGAAAATTTCCAAACTTTGCTTAACTATGGATTAACCTAGAAAAAAGATAATCAAATCAATTTTAGTGTCAAAATTGCTTAACCATTCACAATAAAAAAAGATAATAATAATTTATATCGTCCAAATTAGTACTGAAATTAAAATACTCCAAAGACAAAATGTAAATCAACGTTTATGACTTCCATACATGAACTCAATCTCTAACTATCAAAAAACAATTTTACATGACAAAATTTACTAAAATTATGATACAAAGAAAGTTGAAGATGAGCATCATTATATTTTTCCCTCTCATTTATAATACTAATATAGAAAATTAACAAACTCAAGAAATTTGATCCCTTTTTATGCTTATATATCCAGGTTTAAGATAGATCTATGTTGGTTTTAATTTTTTTTGTTTATAGATTTTAAAAGAAAAATAAGGACCTACTTGATTTGTTTTAAAGTTTTATTTCTATGCTCAAAAAGTTTGGAGAATAAAAGTTCAAATATGAAGAGATAGATTATGTACACTTGTACTGTAAAGAGGAGGTCCCTTGTTTCATAAATAAAAAAGTGGCATACAACAAAATGGTATCTAACTTGAGAGTGACCCTAAAAATATATTATTATTATTATTAAATTTAAATTCTTAAATTTTGTAAATATTAATTTTTATTCTGTTTTTACTTTCATATATATATTTATTTTAAGAAATTAAATTATATATGTAAATATATAAACTTATATATATATATATAAAAGGTTAAAAATCCATATTTAAAAAATTTAAGAGTACGAATAAGAACAATATGCCATATCATAGTAGAGAACAAAATGTGCAAGGATATATTGTTTTCAATGCTCATCATGCTTTCTTTAAATAAAGGAAGAATTACTCTATAAATAAATAGAGAGGCAATTAATTAAGTATAGTTTCTTTTTCCTTTGAAAAAATATAGAGAGGCACACAATCGGAAATATCGATAACGTGGAGGGTAAGGCATATTGAAATATTATATACAAAGATCCAAAGAGCATATTGAAATATCATATACAAAGATCAAAATGGGATATATTCTGTTCTTCGTAACTTTTTTAATTAAAGAATAATAAGAATAAAAATTTACACAAAGTCATGAATGTCTAAAAAAACAAAACGAGCTTTGAGGATATATATACGGTTATACCGTTGTTTCTGTCACTTTTAAAAGCAAAGGACTAATTAAAGTAATAATTAAATTAAAAATGTAAGGAAAGTTGGTGAAACAAGAATATAAAAACCAATGAAAGAAATACTATATACAAAGATCAAAATGGGATATATTCTGTTCTACGTAACGTTTTTAATTAAAGAATAATAAGAATAAAAAGTTACACAAAGTCATGAATGTTTAAAAAAACAAAACGAGCTTTGAGGATATATATACGGTTATACCGTTGTTTCTGTCACTTTTTAAAGTAAAGGACTAATTAAAGTAATAATTAAATTAAAAATGTAAGGAAAGTTGGTGAAACAAGAATATAAAAACCAATGATATGTCATATTCAGTACTATGTATACATATATGGGTAAAATATAGTATTTTATTTGTTATTTTGTAAAGATTAAATAATACAGTTATTTAACTTATATTTAGTGAATCTTTGGTGAATATTGATAGGTCATAAGTTAAGTGTTATAAGTTATTCATGTATGAATTAGTTATCTCATCCTTGTGCAATTTAGAAAAATCATTGGTATTAATCCACAACAAATTCTAAGATATAAACACCTATCATTGTAATTAAAATAAAAATGTAAAAAAATTTGGTAGAAGAAGAATATAAAAACCACTCATATGCATTATTCAATATTATTTATAAAGATTTACTTGATCATGATATATTATTTGTGTGAGAATTTTTGGAATTTTTTAATTGACTATGTTTTGTTTTTAGTAGATACTTTACCATCATCACGGGATAACACAAATCTAAAAGCCTATGCATTGAGATATATCACTTTATCAAGATTTCTCTTAATGTATTATGTTTTTTTACAACTGGATTTGGGTTGGTACTGTGTGACACCGGGTCCACGGATCTAATCTTGCTACAACTATACCCCTAGGTACATCCATAGGGCCCAAACCATGGTGCAGATCAGTAATTTTGGGGGATTCGAACACGTAACCTTCCATTTACAACCGATTATAGCTTCTCATCTTTATTATTTTCTCATTTTCCATGCTTAAATTTTAGAAGACAAATTTTCTATTTAAATTAATTTCAATAAAATCTATTATATACAATAGAATTGGTTCCAAAAGATGATGCCAACCTCGAGATGGTTTCCCGCCCATCGGCGGATGACGTCATTCTTTGCATAGACAGAGTAACAAATTTTAGAAAAAGCATATATTCTCACCATGAAATCTCCTCGAAGCTTTAAAATTCCGTTGCTTCAAATCTTTTCGGCTTGCGGTATTCTGGATTCTCCATGGTGCTCTGGCCTCCTCCATTCCATCGTGCCATGGTTGTATCCACGTATCAGTATCGTCCAGTATCTTGATGGCAAGTCTTCTATTTTGATCGTGCAGGACTTGGAGGAACATTACGTAGCTGGAAGAGTGCACAACAAGTAATAAGGTGCATGGGTTCCCTCGCTAGTTTGGGACTGCCCTTGTTTTTGTAATCAAACCAAGAGAATGCATATCGATTAGCTCGTAGGAGATGGTCGCCATTCATAATACAACATATCTTCGCGATATCTTCTAAGATTGATGATATTATATTTATCAAACATCAATTTAATCGTTTTTCAATATTTCTTCAATATTGAAAGAGTGGCTTAATATCCTTTGACTTTGACTTACCTGATATATTATTTTTCCATTTTTTTTCAAGTAGAAAAAACTATATTTTTGTTATTCATCATTAAAATAAAAAGTAGGACCATCAACTATGAACTATCCAATAGGATTGACAGTTTCTAAAATCACCAGATACATCAAGGTCCAAAAACTTATAAAACACTTATCCCATCCTAAGCACCAAATGCAATAACACATATCTAAAAGATCATATTTCACAAAAAACTCCAAAGTATTACCAAACCATAACAAAAACAAAATTAAGCAAAAATGTGAAACATGTCCTTCATTTTCCAGCTAGTCTTGTATGAATTCTTCCAATATAAAGATCCTTCAACCAACAACATAGCTTCCTTCGATAGGGAATCTACAATAGTATTTAATTCCCTATAAATGGGGTATCATTCTTTCATACATATTCATTTATTATGCTTCTTCTAATGTTTATTAAACATTAATATAATCGTTTTTCCTATTAGGCACCGTTATGAAGACTTACGTTAGGCAATGTTTATACTTACGATAACCGATGAGTAGAGCAATGAAATGAGGAGCAAACAGGAAAATGAAATGTTCCCCAGGATTCTTGTTTTGAATTTATTAGTTTTCATTACTATAGTTATTGCGGAATGCAACTCAGTTAGTTTAATATTGGCAGGGATCACTATTAATGTAGATATAGGTCAAGCTCCAGCCGGTAGGGTTAATGTAGATATAGGTCAATAGCTTCTTCACCAATCCATCATAGATCAGTAATTATCTTACAAATATTATCATAGGGATAATTATTGTGATTCCTGCAGGCCACGTCTCATCCCATGGAAAAATTGGTAAAATCTTGGCGATGGAGTTGGAATTTTTATTTGGGATGCAATATTGACGAATTCTAACAAATATAATAACATTATTATGTCGCTATAATAATAATGAGATGCAATATTGATGAATTCCAACAAATATAATTAGGTCGAAGGAGTATATTAAGGGCTGGGCTCTTCTCGGGCTTTTGTCTACAACAAGAATATCCATCTTTTAGCACCACAAGTTAGCACCACTTATAGTTTGTGGTGTAAATGTGGTGGTATTGGCACCACTTACATTTATGTGGTGTTAAAATGGTGGTATTAGCACCACTAATATTTTGTGGTGTTAATATGGTGTTATATTAGTTAATATTATTGGAAATTGAGTTTTTCCTTTATGAGAAATGCCATGTTGGAAAGTACCATAAAGTGGTGCTAAGCTATTATTTTCCACATTGACATGTACACCATAAACAAATTCACAAATAATTATTTTGAAAATAACTCAATTCAATATTTATTTTTATTTTCATATCAATTAAAATAAATGATCAAATATTAATTTATGAGTTTTTGCACCATACTTACAAGAAGTTCAAATATTTATATTTAGAATATTTAAGCAAATAAATTCACGTGATTCATTTATGAAGTTTACACCACAAGCACAAGAAGTTCAAAAAAAAAATTGGAAAATAGCTCAATTCGTTTATTCATTTTTTATATTATTTAAACATATAAATACAATTGACAAATAAATAAAAACAACTACTTTTAATTTATTACTATTATAAAGTAGTAATAAAATTATTTCAATTTAAATTTGATTATTCATTTGAGATATTTTTATCTTCTTAAATTTTGTTGATGGAAATTAGTATTATTATTAGGTTTTTAACACAAGACATGGGTCTTAGATCCATCTATATGGTCAATGGAGAAAACTTCTAGCCAAGGCCCTAAAAGAAGCTTTTAGGAATCTAGGACCAAGAAAGACACCACAAAGGTCCCCATACATATTCCTAAGAGTATTCTTAGCCTCTAAGTATGGGCATTCACACTATTATAAGTTTTTAATCACTAGGGATAGGTCCAATGGCCCTCAACATTGTTGAACGAACAATCATAGGCCTAAAGGAATCATAAACATAAAGAAATGTCATGTTGTCAAGTACCATATAGTGTGGCTAAGCTCATATTTGTCACGTGGACATGTACAAAAAGGATTTAATTATGATGATTTGCACCATAAACACAACAACATCACAAATAATTATTTTGTAATAACTTAATTCAATTTTTTTCATTCAAATAAATGCCCATGATTAATTTATGAAGTTTTAAACCACAATCACAACAAATTCAGTTATTTGTTTTATTACTATTTAAACCAACAAGCTCACATGATTCATTTATGGGATGTTGCACCACAAACATAACAAGTTCACAAATAATTATTTTCTAAATAGCTCAAGTCGACTATTCATTTTTCAATATTATTCAAGCAAATAAATACCCATGATTCTTAATTTTGACAAATAATTAAATACAACTATTTTTAATTTATTACTATTATAAAATATTAATAAAAACGATTTGAATTGAGATTTCATTATTTGTTAGGGAATATTTTTATTGATATTATTAATTTTTCTAATGGATATTAATATCATTACTAGGCTTTGTGCACAAGGCATGGGTCTCAAATCCTTGAAGATGTTCGAGGTAGGAAACCTCTTCCTTGGGCCCTAGATGAATATTTTAGGAATCTAGGACCTAGAAATATGTTCAACAAACATATATTCCTAAGAATATTCTTAACATCTATGTGTGGATATTGATTGCATTTTAAGGTTTTGATCACTAGTGATAGGTTTATTGGCCCTCGACTTAGTTAAGAGAAGAAACCTAGGCCTTAGCCTAAATTAAACTTCTAGGCATGTAGGGATATAATGATTTGTCACATTAACACAAATGAAATTTTGAGAAGATCTATGGCCTTATAATAGGTATAATGGGGGGAGTTGGAGGAACTAAAACTTGGTATAAGTCTTTAGGGAATAAAGATGATTAAGGAATGAACCCCATGCCTTGGACCTTAGAGGAAACCTCTAGGCATATAAGATTAACAAGTATACCTTGAAACACCACATAAGGCCTCCTAAGGGTATCCTTGGCTTGATATTGGGGGTGTTAATCTAAGTAAGAGGTTGTTTTTAAGCACTATATATGGGTGTTTAGGCCCTTAACACGTTTGAAAGAGGCACGAAAGAGGAAACCTAGGCCTTATTCCCTAGTAAAATATTTTGTGCATCTAAGGAAAAATACAACAGATCAAAGCACTACACATGACATATTGGGGTTATTATTTACCTCTAAGTAAGGAAATCAACACCATTATGAGTTTTTTGCTAGTATGCACGGGTCTTAGATTTTTGTTTAATTTCATAGGAGGAAACTTGGGCCTTAAACCCTAAGGGAAGCTTTAAACCACACCCATAAACTCCAAACACTATCCTTGGCATCTGAGCATTCATATAAGTGACACTAGGTATGCAAACCTTAGACATAGTAATGAGAGGATTTTAGGAACTAGGCCCTGCAGGACGATTTTAGGCATATCGTGCTAATAGAAATGACTCAAACTATCACTTAGCGGATCATGCAATGTATAAGATATCATTATTCTCAAAGTGGGATATGGGTGGAAATATGTGGTTTTGCGTACTAACGATGGTTTTGAGTAAATAGTTGGGGAATAAATTGAAAGAATTATACCCTAACATAATATTATTGAGGTAATGGGAAATGATCAAGACCATAAACCATAACATACACCATTTAAAGTTGATATTTGACATAATAGTTGGATATGAGCATAATCAAGAGTTTTTGTATAGAGGGATGGATCTCAAGTCCTTTATTGGAGTCATAAAAGTAAAGCAAGATCCTTATGTAGGTGTCCCAAGTCCTTCGTAATGATATTACATAGAAGATGACCATGACTCTATCCCTAAAGAAACCATTAAGGCATCCAAATCCATTGAGACACTATGTATCTAGGTCTTATGGCCTTTTAGCCTTAGATAAGATCAATGGAGGAGACCTAAATATCGACCACTAAAGGAATCTTCTAGCCATCCAGGGCCAAGAAGGTTTCCTCCAACAACAACACATGGTTAATGGAGAATACCTTAACCTTTACCCCTAAAGGATACTTGTAACTATCTAGGGGTAAGAAGTTTGCCTCCACCAACCATACACAACCTATTAGTTGTATAATTGGCCTATAATTGAGGATGTTGTTATAGTTAGGTGTTGTTAAGTAGCATGCACATGTCTTAAGCCCTTGGGAATTATGTTCCATGGCAGAAGACCATGTTTTTGGCACTAAAGAAATCATTGCCGCATCTAGATCAATGAATACTACCTAAAAGAAACATTGATTACTTTAGAGGGGTATATATGGCACTATGTATCTATGCATTGTGGCCTTGGGGCCTTACACATGGTTAGTCGAGGAGATCTAAATCTCGATCCCTAAATCATTCTTCCATCGATCTAAGGATAAGAAGATTGTCTCCATTAAAAACACATGGCCTCCTAAGGGTATCATTGGCCTATGATTGATTATGTCATTACCATTTGGTGGTTTTGAGTAGTATCTACATGTCTCGGGGCTTTGCGAATGATGTTATAGGGAAAAAAAATCATGCCTTTGGCCTTAAAGAAACAATTGGGGCATCTAGAGTGATGAACAATGCCTAGAGCACCATGCATGACCTTGCATGGATATCCATGCCAGTATGTATCCATTTCTTGGGGCCTTTGGGACTTGGACATGATCAAGGGAGGAGACTTGAACCTCTAGCCATAAAGGAATCTTATAGCCATCCAATTATAAGAATATTGCCTCAACCAACCACACATGACCTCTTGAGGGTATCATTATCATATGATTGAGGATATTAACACCATTATGTGATTTTGAGAAGTATGTAGGTGTATTAGGTCCTCAGGAATGATGCTACAGAGAAGAATACGATGCCTTTGGCCCTAAATAAACCACTAAGGAATCTAGAGCCCTAAACAATTCCTCAAAGCACCATGCATGACTTTGCAAGGGTATCCATTGAGCTTTGTATCTAGGGCTTAGGGACTTGAGGTCTTGGACATGGTTAGTGGAAAAATTTTGAACCTTGGTCCTTAAAGAAATCTTTTATCCATCCAAGGCTAAGAAGGTTTCCTCCACCAACCAAACATGGCCTCCTGAGGGTATCATTGTCCTATGATTAAGGATGACAATTCCAGTAGGTGGGTTTGAAAATATGTATGTGTCTCAATTCCTTGGGAATGACATTATAGGGGAAATACCATTCATTTGGACCTAAAGAAACCATTAAGGCATCCCAACCCATGAACAATGCCTTAAAGCACCATGCGTGACTTTGCAAGGGAATCCATGGAACTATGTATCCAAGTCTTGGGAACTTGGGGGATTGGAAATGGTCATGGGAGGAGGCATGAAGCTCAAGCTCTAATGGAATCTTCTAGCCATCTAGAGATAAGAAGGTTCTATCCACCAACAACACATCACCTTTCAAGGGTCATTGGCCTATGATTGAGGATTTTAGTTACAATAGGGTGTTTTGAGGAGTATGTACATGTCTCATGGTGTTGGGAATGAATTTCTAGGGAGGAATAGCATGATTTTATCCCTCAAGAAATCATTTAGGATTCCACAACCATGAACAATGCCTCGAAGAACCACACATGAATTTGTAGGGATATCCATGGCATTATGTATCTAGGTCTTGTGGCCTTAGGGAATTCGACATGGTCAATGACAGAGACTTAAAAATAAGGCCCTAAAGGAAGCTTCTATCCATATGTGTCAAATAAGGATTCCTTCACCAACCATAGATGGCCTCTTGAGGGTATCATTGGTCTACGATTAGTGATTTTAACTCCAATAGTTGGTTTTGAGCATTATACACATGTCTCGAGGCCTTGGAAATGACACTCTATAGAAAAGGACCATGCCTTTGGCCCTAAAGAAACCATTTAGGCATACAAAGCCATAAATAATGCTAGTAATCACCACACATGGCTTCAGAAGGTATCCATGGTACTATTCATCTAGGTCATTAGGACTTGGGGAATTGGACATGGTTAAGAGAGGGGACCTAAACCTCAGGCTCTAAATGAATCTTCTATCCATCCAAGGATAAAAAGAATACCTTAACCAACCACACATAGCCTCTTAAAGGTTGCATTGGATTATTATTGAGGATCTTAGTACAATTAGATATTTTGAGTAATATCTGCTTGTTTCAAGGCCTTGGGAATGGTATTCTAAGGAATAAGACTATGTGTTTGGCCCTAAATTAATTCTTATGGAATTTAGAGCCATGAACAATGTGTCAAGGCATCATGCATAACTTCGTAGGGGTAACCATGACACTATGTATCTAGGTTTTTTCCTTTGGTCATTGGACATGGTCAGTAGAGGACACTTGATCCTCAATCCCTAAAGGAATATTTTAGCCATCTAAGGTTAAGGAGGTGGTCTCCACCAACCACACATGACCACTTGAGTGTATTATTAGCCTATGATTTATGATGTTGGTGACAACAAGTTGTTTTGGGTAGTATATAGTGTGTTAGGGCCTTAGGAATGATGTTCTAGGGAAGAAGACCATGCTTTTGGCCCTAAAGAAAATTTCAAGGCATTCAAAGCCACGAACATTGCCTCAAACCACCATGCACAAATTTGGAGTGGTATCTATAGTGTTATGTATTTGGATCTTGTGGCCTTAGGGCCTTGGACATGGTTAATGGAGGAGACCTAAACCTTAGGCTCTAAAGGAATTTTATAGACATCTATAACTAAGTAGATTTCCTCCACTGACCACACATGGGTTATTGAAGGTATCATTGGCCTATGATTCAGGATCTTGGTGCCATTAGGTGGTTTAAGAATTATGAAGGTGTCCTAGAGCCTTTGGAATGGAATTATAGGGATGAAAACCATACCTTTGGCTCTAAAGAAACCATTGAGGCATATAAATCCATGCATAATGCCTCAAATAACTACACATGAATTTGCATGGGTATCCATTGTGCTGTGTATCTAGGTCTTGTCACGAGGGCTTCACTCAATAAAACGCTATCATAGCACATTTGTTTGTGGCATATGAAACAATACCCCTAATTTCACTAAATATTGGAACATACCTTCCAAAATTGATTTTTTAACCCCCTCCCAATATGCCTTCCCAATTTTAAAAAACCCCTATTTTCACTAGATATTGTATGTATCAATTTTTTTATTAACATTTTTTTATACGCCTTTATATTTCTACCTAGTATATTGATATGATACCCCTCTTATGATCCCACATGCATTCTACAATGCACCTTGCTTCTTTCGATGTATATTGTGGATGCACATTACTTCACCCGCAATGCAATTACTCAACCACATATCATTATGATTTGCAACATCTAATGGTCTAATGAAGATACAGGAGATCACTTATTGTATGTCACTAGAGCCAATGCACATAGTACAACATTTCGATTGCATGTTACAGTTCCCCAATCGCTGACTAAACATGTTGTGGGCTAAGTATCCAAGCCCCCAGGGCCTGTAACAAGCTCTAGGAGGCCGACTAAACCTCCCAAGGCCTGTAATAGGCATGAGTGGTTGGGTATTCAAGCCCCTGAGGCCTATCAAGGGCCTATAACATGACCTGGAGGCTTAGAGCCTCCCAAGGCTATTGGTAACAACTGGATGAGTGTTATTGGTAACAATTGGCTATCAATGACCACTGTCTCTCAACTATGATCGACTGGAAACCCACTTCACCACGAAACCCCCTAGCCTCAAGCATGCCTCAAGACGTGATTTCCCTGCGTATTGGTAAGCCCGAGGCTTGCCTCAACCCGATTTCTCATCCGACTGTGATCCTGCCATCTCCATTTGGCAGATATTTGTTAGCCCTCCCATATAAAAAAGACCCCAAAGTACTTTTGTATTGTTACATTAAATAAAAAAACCCTTTGCCCCTTAATATATAAGCAATATAATTTTTAGGTTTTCATGAATATTTAATACCGCAATATGAATGAACGTGGTATTATATTTCCTTCTAGTGAAGCCCCCGTGGGTCTTGTGGTCTTAGGACCCTGGACATGGTAATAGAGGAGACCTACAACTCAAGCCCTAAAGGAATCTTATAATCATCTAGGGCTAAGAAGCAGTTTTCTCCACCAATAACAAGTTGTCTCCTAAGGTCTTGTATCCATGGAGCAATGCCTCTAAGCACCATGCATGGCTTCGTAGAGATATTTGTGGCACAATGTACATCCATGCCTTGGGGCCTTGGGGCCTTGGACATGGTAGGGGGGAGGAGACTTGAATCTTTGGCCCAAAAAAATCTTTTAGCCATCCAAGGCTAAGAATATTGCCTCCACCAACCACACATGACCTCTTGAGGTATCATTGGCCCATGATTGAGAATATTAATGATTTTAGGTGGTTTCGAGCAGAATTTATGTGTCTTAGGTCTTTGGGAATGATTCTCTAGGAAATAATACCATGGATTTTTCCCTAAAGAAACCATCCTTGACGCCTTGGACATGGTCAGTGGAGGAGACTTGAATCTCAAGCTCTAAAGGAATCTTCTATCCATTTAGGGATAAGAATATTGCCTCCAGCAACCACATACAACCTTTTGAGGGTATCATTGGCCTATGATTGATTATGTCATTTCCATTATGTGGTTTTGAGTTGTTTCTACATATCTTAAGGACTTGGGAGTGATGTTTTGGGCAAAATGACCATGCCTTTGGCCCTAAAGAAAGCATTGAGGAATCTAGAGAAATGAACAATGCATGAAGCACCATGCATGAACCTGCATGGATATGTTTCCACTATATATCGATGTCTTGGGACCTTAAACATGGTCAAGGAGGAGACATGAGCCTGTGCCCATAAAGGAATCTTCTAGCCATACAAGGCTAAGAACATCACCTCAGCCAACCATGCATTGCCTCTTGAGGGTTTCATTGTCCTATGATTAAGGATATTAATGACATTATGTGTGTTTGAGAAGTATGTAGGTGCCTTATGGCTCATATCTCATGCATAATGTCCAATACCACAACATAATTAATCAAGTAAAGAGATCCTTTGGCCTGAATGTGTCGTATAGGAGGCATTACAAAGATTTTTCTGATGCGTATCATTATCAAGTTCTTTCTCATGTTTTTGGAACATAAACTAAGGTTGTATGCCCTAAAATATGCCTCTCCATGGCTAATGGTCCATGTAGAATGCCCTAAAATATGCCTCTATCTCTCCCTCTCTCTATTTATCTTTATCTCTCTTTCCCCTTAACCCCCTCTCCATTTACACCTTTACTTAACTACCCCTCCTCTCTCTCTAACCCCCCTCTCTTTTTACCTTTTTCTCTCCCTCTCCCCTCTCCCCCCTTCTCTCTCTTCCCCACTTTAAAAAACTACCCCCTCTCCCTCCCCCCTCCCCCCTCGCTCTCCCCCCACCCTTTCTATAACTAACCTTGTCTCTCTCTCTCTATGTCTTCCCTCTATACCCCCCTCTATCTCTTTCTATAAACCCCAATATATCCCCCACTTTCTAACTCTCTCCCCTCTCTCCCTCTCTCCCCATGCCCCCCCGCTCTATCTTTTTCTTTCTCTATGTTCCCCCTACCCCCACACTATCTCTCTCTCCCTTTCTCCCTTTCTCCTTCTCTTTATTCCCTCATACTCCCTCCTCTTTGTTTCCCCTTCCTCTCCATTTCCCCCTACCCCAATCTCTCTCTCTCTCTCTCTCTCTCTCTCCTCTCTCTCTCTCTCTCTCTCTCTCTCTCTCTCTCTTTATTTGCACATTTCCCTAACCACCCCACTCTCCCCCCCTCACCCCTCTCTTTATCCCTCTCCCTCCATACCCCCCACTCACATTATTTAGGGAAATAATATTCACTACTATTGAGGTGGTTGAACTATTGATGTGGTTGAACTTCTTTAGATCATTTTGATGTTTTTATAGATATGTAGAGTGTGCCCTTGCCATCCTCCTCAATCATGTCTTGCATATTTTTTGTGCCTCAAAGACAAGTTTTCTTTGTTGTTTTGCTCATCTACCCTCTTATAGTATTGCACCACCTCGGAGTAAATCCAACTATTGAAATATCATCAAGAGTATATGGTGGGCGTGACCCTTAAATACAACTAAGTTATCCCAAAGACAACTTTCAATTATGGTGTGGAGAATGAGATTCATGCTTTATGTACTTTGATGGTCTAAGCATTTATCTCAATTAGTTGAGTGCTTGAAACGAGATAGGACTCCCAACTGCTTCCACATCCATCACTTGAAGGGACATTTGCTACACTAGATGTCACCCCTCATGTATTCGGTGATCATGAAAGGACAAGATCTACTTGGACTTAGGCCAACCCAACCTCAACCCCATTCAATGCAATATTCCCACCCAAGCTCTTAGCATAACATATTATACTTACTAGATACTGATGCATATATCTCAAAGAAAATGCTATAAATTAATTTGGATTTCAACATTATGGATTAAAAATTACTAAAATGTAATTAATATTTTACTTTCAAATTGATGCTTTGCCACTAAATGTTATCCTCATAAAATGGACTAATGGATTTTGTTGTAACATATCTAATTCTAGATCAATTTAGCCAAAAGGATATCAAAAAAGGAAAGTACTACAAAACAATCATGTTTTCTTTCAAGAGCTTCACATAAAGAGTACATAAAATCACAACAATGGAATCAATAAAAAAATCAAATCATAGAGATAATGTTGGGAAAAATCATACTTCTTCTTAAAGAACCTAAGTACCTCAGTTAATGAGAAGAACCTATGACAAATCCAACCTCAATATGGAATTGTCTCAAACAACTTCAAATTTGAAGATGTCTCTAGACCAATCCAATATACCACAATAAAGAGCATGTGATGATACTATATGTATGTCGATGAATGAGAGGGTTGCAAGTTGGTGAAACTAAAAATAGTGAGAATGAACCTACCTCATGCCTAAACCAAAACCTAAAATATCAAATGACCAAAATATTGCAACAATAAATTAACCTCCACTCTTTTAAGCTGCAAGATGAAAGCACTTGTAAATTGTAATATTTTGACTTTTTATAATGACCTTTAATTATTGTTTATTACTAAACTTAAAATTGTTTTTTAAAACATTTAATTATTATGACTTATTTATCTATATTTATGTTTTTATAATAATTTTAGATATTAATTATCAAATTCATTCTTAATAAATGATTATATCATTCTGAATATTTATTTTATAACTTTTAAAGCTCTCCTCATTTTCAATATTTTTATGTTCAAATATTTTATATTTTTTCACTAAAGATGTTTTTTTTTAAGTTGAATGGTGAATTCCATAAGATGTTGCGAGTATATTACATAATCCTTAAGGATAAATGTATGGTGTAGAGGTGTTTGGGGATAGGTAAAAAAATTTCACATGGCTCAATATGAAATAGGGTCGGCGAAAGACTTTTTCAAAACCATTTTAATCCTGACCCAATAAACCAGCAGAAAAACTGGAAAGTGAAATAAAATTGGGGAGAAAACCAAATTGGGGGGAAACCATATTTCATTACTTTACACGTCAATGATTGTAAAATAAAACATTAAATCTCTATCTATGCATTGAAATCGAATTGCAGAAATAAAATTCACACTTCATCCGATTGGAAAATCAGTGTGTGGGAGTAAGAATGACCCATTGGGATGAATCAGTGTGTAGATTTTTAACAACGTTTCTTCCTTTTAACAATTGATTACAACAATAAATATAAATTTGAACATTCACAATATAAAGTTGAACATTCACAAGTAGCTGCATAATATGACATTCACATTTATCAAAATATTAACCATAGAATTTTTATTTTCATAGATTAAGAACTTTTGCCAAGGTACATGAAATGTTTTTCTTCTTCCAGCACCATGAACTCCGATGTTTCTTCATCTTCTACAGACCCTGTTTTGTGTCTTCTCAATTTGATCAATTAATCAGTAGCACTCTTTCTGTTTTTAATACCTTGTGTCATATGGTTCTCTGTCGGCTTAAAGCCCCATTCATTGGCGAGCCACATTTTATTAAGAATAATTCATTAAGAATTTTCTTTTCGGAATATTACTGATGAGCCATATTTTATGTTTTATTTTATTTTATTTATTTATGAGTAGAATTTCTTGTTTATGTTTATTTATTTATTTATGAATAGAATTTCTTGTCAGCCATATTAATTATGAAGTATATTTTATCATTATTTATAACTATTTAATACATTCATTACATCATATTCAAGCAAAATAACTTGTCTACCCAAAATTAAAGTACTTATAATCTATTCAATGAAAAGTGCAATTGAAAATGAAAAGTTAAACCTTGCCAAAGGGAGAGAACATTGAGGATGATGTTGAAAAGTCACCTCATCTATTCATAATAATTATATAGATTACACTGTAAGAGATAGTTGCAAATATAATTGTTTTAATTAAATAAAGGAAGAGAATAAACCTTTATATAAAGTTATGAAAAGAAAAATTATAGTTAGGAAAAGGTTATTAATTATAAACTATAAAATATATTTATGACTATTTTAGTATATTTATTATATTATATTCAATCCAAATAATTTATTTATTCAAATTTTTATTAATTTTTTTAAATCTATTAAAAAGTCTAAAATTTAGAATAAATAAACTATTTCATTTTCTTTTTGATGTGATCATTATTATGTAAATTAAAATTACTATTTTGAAGAGGACATTGAAAAAAAAGATATTGTTATTTTTTCTATTTTTTGGTGTTGTAATTTTAACAATATACCTTTTGTTGTAATTTTGACCATATAAAATTTTCATTATAAGCAATTTCGAGATTAATAAAATTCTAAATTCAAAAGTTTAGAGGAAAAATATTAAAAAATAACAATCCTTATACCAAAATCTATAATTCTTATATCATGAAAAATTATATTCAAAAATTAATTATTGATATAAAGTTTAATCTATAATTTTGACATTTTGTAGGTGTTGATAACCAAATTTGCTGACTTTCTATGTCATCAGCTTTGTCATCCTTATACATGATCATTCCACATCATTGGCACCATTTTGCCATCTCATTATATCCACATGACCCATAAAATGCCAAAAAATGAAAATCCAACCTCAAGTTGACCTCTCTAGAAGGATTGATTTTCCTTAGAACTCAGTGACCTAGGTCTGTAGAATTTGAGCATATAGATCTAGATACTAAACAACATAGCAATATTGTGAAAGAGATCAACAATCTAACAAATTCATGCAATAAATGTACTAAACATTAATCATTACAAAAAAGAGAAATCAATAACATGAAAAAATTTTGTATTACATCGAACTTCAAAGTTAATCAACTGTAATAAATACCCTACTACTTCTTTATCTTCTGATCTCAATTTCCTAAATACACAACCACATTCTCTATTTAAGATTGAACAATCACCATAATATATGAATGTATATATTTTCAAGTCACTCACAAATCTTTATTATCAACTCCTATATATATAATCAATTATATTATAAATTCCTTCCAAGGTATTTTTATAACCTTCACAAAAATGCAACAAGGTTCATTAAAATGTAACCATTACACTATTAAGATTAGCCATTTTTATAACATAGTGCACATCATGGTATTTTCCTTGGTCCATCAATTACAATTAAAATTAATCAACAAGCCATATAATCATTGGAAATATCACACTTTTCGAGTGATCTAATAAAAGTAAGGACAATTAGTATCTATGTTCTGTTTTACTCGCATTAAACACGATTAGCTTATTATTTCGGCAAATATGTATTTGACTTTAACTATACATTCATCGTATATCTATCATTCATCTTTTAATTATAATAATAAATTAACTATAAGCACAATAACCAAAGAGCATTTATTCAAGTTCTAGATCATTTAAATATTCAAAAGTATTTAAATAGATATTTTATTCCCATTCATTGCTAACACCGTATTGTCCATTCATACCATAAAATTTCAAAGTCTAAATATTCTTTATTTTTGGTTAAAGTATATTCAACCAAATTAAATAGAAATCATGAAGTCTTTTCTCAATGATTAGGTAGAAGTAGACAATTAAATGATGAGAATTTAACCAAAAACAAATACTTATCCCCCAATCACCTCGGTTCCTGTAGAGGTGATGGGGAGCTTTTTAGAATAACAACTTAATAATTTTTACCAAACTTTTGCACTTTTATACAGCTACAATTTATTCTGAAAATCTAACTTTAGTTCTCAATTCGCAATCCGTAAGCCATAAGTTGGGAGTCAAAATGATAACTTGAATCAAAGTATCAGATCTCTTCTCAACTTCCATAATCCGCATGCCCCAATGCGGGCGTCGGAATTCGGCGTTGTCGAGCGGACTCCATCAAATTTACCCTGACTTCTGCAATCCACAATGCGGGTTCAGAAAGTCGGCACCCCAACGCACAACTTCGAGAAATCACACCTCTGAATTCAACAATCCGCAATGCGAGAGTCGGAAAGTCGGAACCCCAATGCACAACTTCGAGAAATCACACCTCCGACTTCTGCAATCCGCAATCCACAATTATGCGGGAGTCAGAAAGTCGGAACCCCAAACCACAAGTTCAAGAAAATTACACCTCTGACTTCCGCAATCCGCAATCCGCAAGCGGGAGTCGGAAAGTCGGAAGTCCAGCGTACAACTTCGAGAAAATTACACCTCCGACTTCTGAAATCTGCAATCTGCAATGCGGGAGTCAGAAAGTCGGAAGTCGGCCATATACTCATGTTACTGCCAACTTCTGAAGCCAATGTCCTTCTCATCCTAAGTCCATTTTTGCAAAACTTGGTATTGTTGGAAAGCTCTCGATGAGCCCTATGCAACGGTGTGATCCTTTGCCACACCTGAGAACTCTGATTTTGTCATTCTTCCAACCAAAATGTTTCCCAAAATTCATCAATACCTCTTTACCACTCTATAAAGAACTCTGATACCACTCTATCACGTCCCCTCCCATTAATCTAGCGCAAGGAAGGGAACATGACTAATAGTCTAGGATTTTTACAAAAACTCAGCCCCATTCATCAAATTCAATTAAATAAAAACACATGTGGGCATATGCATACTCAAATAAACATAACGACATTAAACCAAATTTAAAATACACACAAGATGCATTTACCAACATTTCATCATAAGCATAAGAACAACATAATGCATGGGCATTTAGTTCCATTATTCAGCTGGATCAATCTATGCATTCTGATATAAACAAACAATCATTCATATATATAAAATTGGAATAAATAGAGGCAACGAGAAACAATTATCTTTTAATTGAAATCACCAAGCAACTGACTATGGACTACAACGTTCCAACCCAATCGTCGGTCTCTGCCCAGCCTATATTCTTTCAGTAGTTAGAGACCACCCCTGAGTTGGGGCTATGTATCCATTAAGGAGGAACTACTCAGGTTCACTCACAACCTTAGGAACAATCATTCAGGCTCAACTAGCACACAGTTGGCTCTGTCAAGCAAGTGTGGGGATATGGAAGGAGTTTTCTAAGCCAATAAGCTCAACCACAAAGCTGCAGGCATATCCAATTGGCTTCAGACAGTCTAGGTACCCCCATTACCTCCACTCTCAGCCTACGTAACTTCCCCTTCTCTGCTACAAAGTCCCTCAGGTGCCCCTTCCCTCAACTATGACCTGGGAAGGTATGGTTGGTCCCGACTTCTAAAAAAAAAATATTTGAGATTTCACTGGCTCTACCATGAAATATGACCCCCTGGTCTCTATCCCACTGTGATCGACTCTTGGATCTTCCTCAATTTCTTCCCACGTGAATCTCATTCACGGATTTCAACTTCCAGGACCCAAAAACTGGGTTCTCCCATGAATTTCGGGGCTTTTCACACTCTGAAATTCACCCCCAGGTTCATGCGTATGGATCCCCCATTGGATTTCACTGTCCACACAAATTTCGGGGCGTTTTTGGCACTTCAAAACGTGGCTTCTTTCCAAATCGAGATTTTTGGCTTTTCCACAACTAAGGATGCATAGCTTGCTCAGAATAGCAGTCCGGTTGTTTCACAATGGAATGGAGATGAGGGAAAACATCCTTCCATGAGGTAGAGTGACTTGTGGGTCAAGTAAAAAGATCCCATACTCTAGCATACGAATTTTTGGGCTTCCCATACTCCATCAATCTCATGAGCTGATTTCTGAAGTACTTCCTTACAACAGAAATAAATGACAGCAAGGAAAGTCAAAGTGGGTTCTCAAGGTGACATTTGGCAGCATATAGTTCAATCCCACAACCCCCTCACCTCTCCCTAGTGGATACACATAGCCCCCTCATTTTAGTTGCATCCATAGCCATCCCCTTGGTATTTTATTTGCATTATAATTATTTACATGTTTTTACAATTTTCCCATGGTTTACTAGCACATGGATAGCACAATATAAAATACCAGCCCTTTAATGCTAAGCATTCACTAGTGGAGGCTTGGCCTTGAGATCCACGCTAGGAATCATACATCACGTATGCACAATATTTACATATCGAGTTGATACATCCTAAGGGACAAAATGGGGGTATTACAACTTATCTGATAACAACATATTCATTTCACATCTGCTACTACTAAAATGGAAATAAGTGATTAATTCGGTAAATTGAAACATCTCTTCAAAACATATAATCAAATTACTTAGCTTAAATGAAGATCCTGGTGACAGAATGTGTAGCTGCAACGTTTCACTCAATCGCGGGCACTTTTTAACCTATATTCTTTCAGCTGAAAGGCCACCCCCGAGATGGGAAATGAATCCACTAGGTAAGGGATCCAGCATAATATTTCCCTAAAATTCTCCAACACAACATCAATACTAAACCCTTCACCATGATAAAACATTTAAACAAGTTTTCCTATGTAATTAAGAACCTTAGTTGTAGAACTCGGTTGTCAAATGCTTAATAACCAAGCTTACCTTCTTCTAGCTAGAACCATGAACCCTTAGCTTTGAATAATCAAGTGGGCTCTGAAATAATAGATTTAATTCCTTAAGGGATTATTATCATCCCTCCACTCTTAAAGGTAGAGTAAAATATAACCTAGCTCTTCTAAGCTTAGGTTGGTTTTAGCTCTTGCAAGCATTAAGCAATTTATTAATACTAGAGCATTGGTCTTATGAAATCACTCCACACACACACACACACACACACACACACATATTATTAAATACATGTGGTTTGGTACCCATTAGAGGGAGCAAACTAACCCCTCTACAGTATATATATATATATATATATATATATATCAGTATATATATATGTGTGTGTGTGTGTGTGTGTGTGCTTGTTTTAAGCCATCATCTAAGACATTTTACCAACAGTATGTATATATCTCATTCATCAACTATATAAAGTCAATCAACATATGTGAAACCTCTTCAATATAACACAAACCATATCCATATATATGTATGTATAATATCCAAAGGAAGAAGAGCTTGCTTCTATTATTGACAAGGAAATGGTTGATAGAATGAGTTATTAATGGTTCGGGAGGCTATCCTCAAATATCAACAATCAATGATACCTATATGTACATATTTTTTAAATTGAGATGAGGTCAATACTCCAAGATGGGAACCATCCTCTTTCTACAAAATGTATTAGCAATAGTACCTTATTAATTTGGCATACAAACTTATGAAGGGGAAATGGATTTGGTTGTCCTATGGGGCCACTCCTCCTTAATATATTCCTAATATCACAAGAAGGAAATGAGGGGAACCGCTCTCCCACCAATATAATTTTTAACAACATTCATAAACAAATGGAGTGATCTTCTCTTCAAGAAGAAAATATGTTATCTTCACTACACAATAACTCTCAATCTCAGTTATGAAGGAGAAGTGCCCTCCTAATCTAGACTAACGAATATATAAATGTTTTTATAAACAAAATGAAAGTCGCACCCTCACAATCCACAATGGGAGATAAGTAATTATATGTGCAAACAGTTACGAGGTTGCACTTCCCCTCAATCCATGACAATGCATATAATTACACAGTGCAAACATGTAAATGGTTGTGCCCCTCAATTGACGACTATGAATACATACAAATGTATAGTGAAAATATGTAAGATATTTCGCGCCTCAATCCATGACCATGGATACATACAAATTCATAGTGCAAAACATGTAATAAGTTGGGCTCCTCAATCCATAACTGTGGATACATAAAAAGGTATAGTGCAAACATGTAAAAGGATGTGCTCCTCAATCCAAAACTGTGGATACATACAAATGTATAGTGGAAACAGGTAATAGGTTGTGCCCTTCAATCCATGACTATGGATACGTACAAATGTAGAGTGTAAAACATGTAAGAGGTTGTGCCCCTCAATCCACAAGAGTGGATACATACAAATGTATAGTGCAAACATGTAAGATGTTGTGCCCCTCAATCCATGACTGTGGATACATACAAATGTATAGTGCGAACATGTAAGAGGTTGCACCCCTCAATCTATGGCTATAGATACATACAAATGTATAGTGCAAAACATGTAAGAGGTTGTGCCCCTAATCCCATAATTATGGATACATACAAATTTATAGCACAAAACATGTAAAAGGATGCACCCCTCAATCCACAATTGTGGATACATACAAATGTTAGTGCAAACATGTATGTAATACCCCAAATGTTGGACTTTAACCCTTTGATATTTCTGTTAAGTATTATTTCATTTTACTTAGGTGACATTAGAAATTTGAAAATGATGACCAATTGGGACCAACACATTAATGAGATGGGAGTCACAGTCACCCTATGGTTGGAGGATAAATGTCAATTATAATAATAATGAGAAATTATTATTGGAGAAAATGGCAAACCCTAAAGAAAAGATTTGAGAGAATAATGAAATAAAAGAAATAAGAAAATGAGAAAATTCACACCTAAGAGAATAAAAAGTGAAAAGAAGAACTCATTCAAACACAACACTTAACATCATTAAAATTTTGATGTTCGTTATCACACAAGAGAAATGGGAGCTGGGAAGAACAATAACTAGAGCAAAAATGAAGACAATGAAATGGGGACAGTTTTGGAGCACAAAACTGGACCAGACTAAGAGAAATCAAAACAGTTGGATATAGCTTGGACACTTGGTTGTGTTTAGGTAAGAGAACTACCCCAAGCTTGCAGGAGCACTGCAAATACTCTGAATAGGCTGTGATTGAATGGTTCTCTTAATGGCTGAGGCTTAAAAGTCCCTGGAGCATCCTGGAGCTCAGGAGCACTGAGTTGGATGTTGGGATTCCTACTGCCACATAAATTTCCTAAATAACTTGGGGAACAAGTTAAGGGGAAATAAAATCTAAACTATGAACCAAGGGGACTGTGAACTCAGCTCAGGGGTGACATGGAAGTAAGGAGATCTTGTTGGTCAAAGCCTGGGAGGTTTGTGCTAGGTTCCAATGGTCATCAGAATACAGATAAGTTTATATGTTGTAATTGCATGATAACTTTTGTGGAACATTTTATAGGGTTTTATTATGCATAACTTTGTTTTACTCTTGAATGGCTTATTCTACTAGATCTGAACATGACTATTTTATTATGTTGAACTGTGTGTATGGATCATTAATAGACGTTTATGTCTCTGTAATATGGTGCAAAATTATGATCTAATGAGGAGACTTACAATTTTCATAATTTATGTTTGATGTAAGAATGATACATTCTCGATGCAGTAAGCAAACTGATTTATTTTATAAATGAGGATTTATGAGCCCGAGATAGGCAGTTTGGAATAACCATTGTTTTATGTTAAACCCTAAGGATGTGTTGCAAGTAATTAATAGAATACATTTCTTTTACTCAACAGGTCCTATTCTTGATATAATGTGTGTTTCACATGTTTATAGTAGAAATAAGGCAGACAAGTAAACCGTAAGGTTTACATGTCAAACCATCTTATTATATGAGCCTTTTATTCTATTTCCATAGATAAACAAAGGAGTTTAATGTAACCAGAATTTGTCCCTATTCTTTTTACAAACAAGTAAAATCACTATGATTTAAATCTACAGTGAATGGATTTCCAATCATCCGACAGAGTTACATTACTATCAACTCTTTATATAAATAGTATTTTACATTCAGTTTGGATTTGTGTTGGTTTACAACACATTGTAAACATTAACTATTTAATTGATTCGATATGCATCACTTTATGGTCATTTGCGTGTTGATCTTTTAGTGCATGCCATGATTCTCAGCATGGGAGAGTGAACTCCCTGGGTAAGATACGACCTTGATCGTGAAACCCCTTCATGATATTAATGTTTAGAACCAACTTCAATGCCTAAGCATTTTCCAGGAGTTAACTTGGTATGCTTCCACATAGGCAAGGGTTTGTATCCTGGTTCCGCAATTTTTGTACACGGTGATACCTTTAAACAAATAGTGTTGGGTTATAAATATTAATGCGATTTTATCTATGGTCGAGGACCTTTATATATGTATAGGCTCGGGGACCCTTTGAAAACCGATTTCGAATATAAATAAACAAGTTCTGTAAACCATGATTAATGCCCTGCTTCATGTTTTATAATCAAGCCGAAATTACAAAGTGGATACCCAAACAGTATGGCGTTCCAAGTTTATAACGATACCACTGAGTAGTTTGTTTTTATCTTTTATCTGGGTATTCCTTAACCTTAGGCATGGAAGCCCGAGTGAAATGGTCGCAGCTTCGACCTCAGCGTGTAGTGATAATAAACTATGCATGCTCTATAAACCAGCGTTGACATGATATTCATTCACAAGTTAAATGTTATTCATTTTACTGTTACAAGATTAAATGTGTTATCTATCATTTCACATTTACGCGGGATTACATCTCTGTAGTCTTTTCTACAATTTATAAATGAATGCAAACCAAATTGTATAATAAATATGTTCATTTATTAAAAGAGGAAACAGAGGCCGAAAGCGACCAAGTAATAATCAAATGTTGCATAAAACCAAGCTAAGATTTAAACGCTTTCACATTTATGCATTCATTATTTACAAAACAAAAATAACAAAGTTGAACAGAGTTGTCACTCTCTTTTCCAAACAGTAATCCCTTCATGGGTGAAACCAAATCGAGACAGTGTTTTAATAACCGGCGATGCCGATTGTGGCCAAACCACCCAAGTTCACATTTAATAAAATATTGTCCATTATACAAGCTCCATGTTTAATATTACATTCACCTACGGCCTGTGGCGAGCCTTCAAACTTTAAACACAGTCACATACAACAGAGAGTAAAGCCAAAGGCCTTTGTTGTAGCGTGGCAGACATAAGAGAACCAAGAGTCTTAAGTAACCCATCCCTAATCGACGGGGTAGTTTCACCCGATGGACAAGAGATGATGGGTTACCTGGCCACCTTTGAAGACGGTTCTTCATTCCAAAGTTGTGGAGACAACATTGGATGGCCCAGCATGCCCTTTGCATCGTGGCTTCTACGTTAATAAGTTGTAAGCGAGGAGTTAGTCATGAGAGTAATATTTTCGATGTAAAAAGTAAACTTGACAGCGAGTATAGTGGTGGTGTAACCGCATACCTTTGGGTTAAGCCGACGGGAGGCCCAAGTTTGGGGTTGCACGATACCTGCACAAGAAACCGCGACAAGTTAGTTAGACATCATATTTGTTACAACTAAACAACGGAGTAAAACATGGTAACATTGTGTAAAGAGTAAAACTTCTTACCGGTGCTATATGGTCACATTGGCAACACTATTGCTTGCTACCTCACACAGAGTTCTGGAGTAGTTGGCAACATCTTCTCCCTGGTTCGGGAGTGAACTCTCTTCTCGGAGCAGAGGTGCTCTAAGGAGCCCATTTTAACGTCAAATGAGTAGCCGGATTCAAGGTAAGGGTTTTGTTTACCGAGATGATACTGGTTGAGGAAGAGGTAACCTATGAACCCAGTTATATGTTTCACTTAAATGTTGGGTACGTCGTAGAGTTGGCTCCAACAACCATACTGAGATCAACGACGCCCGTGTGTTCAAAATTCCCAAATGGAGGACCCGGATCATGATCGACAGTCGTGGCTCACTTAGCATTTATCTTAACCAGCAGTAGAGTGTTAATGTAGTAGGTGTGGGAGTTGACAGTCTTGTGTGATAGCCAGTGTGGACTGGTTGGAACACGAGAGGGTGTTTCCATTTTGTTGAGTATTGATGTTGACCAAAGCTGAAGTACATGATAAGACGATGGTCTTATCCTGAGAACCAAGATCATGTTGTAACCAATTCTTGCACGGACATGCCTAACACAAGGATGGATAATAAGCGTGGGGCTCATAAATTCCTTTGATCAATGTAAATATGGGGAGTGTGGATGGAAGCCTTCCTTTTGGAATGGTACAGGTTGAGGTGGAGGGGGACAAATTGCAAATGAAATGGATTTGATGGAGGCACAATAGGGAGAGTAATGGTGACTGACAAATCAGGTACAGTGGAGGGTATGGGAACTCAAATACATCGATCAAAGGTGATCATTGGTTGCTGCCAAAATGAATAGGGTGTTCCCACAATGTTATGTGATGGGAAAATGATTTGTACATAAAGAATTATAGTGGGGTCCCCATAGTTTTGGGTGTGTCAAGGGACCAATTTGATGATGGGCGAAGTCCCTACCGTTTTTTGTGGGTTGACAATGCTTTCCAAGATGAGGTGATGGGTTGTTTGCAGACGCGAAGATGGGTGCCCCATGAATCAATGCCATGTAGATTATTCTTACAGGATAAATTTAATATAATTGGTTACTTTTGAGGGTGTGTCTTTGTGGGGGTGATGATACGAGGAATATTACGGAAATTAAAATGTTCATGGAGGTATGAGTGGTCTTTGTGAATCTTAATTGTAACTTGTGTCAAGGAATCAGATGGAATCTACCACAAGAGTCAGGGGAGTAAATGTGCAACTATAAAATGATGAGCTATGGGTGATCTTTTCAAGCTGTATCAAATTCCCCAAACTTGCAGGGGGTTGACATCATGGGTGTCAATTTATGACTGGGTTGGAAATGGTGTGCACACCCATGGGGGAACATGTTATTCCCAATGATGACATTGATGGAACACCAATATTGGTGATGAGGGCCATATGGTTATCAGTGAAAATATCGGTAAATGCATTTGTAAATGGAGGGAATACATTGTCTATATGCCAGTTTCGAAATGATACATGCTGTTAACACCCAAAATGACCCCCTAGGTTGTGAGAGAAGGAAATCTGGGGTAACCACTAACCAATCTTTAGCTTGTGCTATTGACCCAACACAAACAGAGAGGGCTCTCTCATAAACATTCACAGAATACTGAAAATCATCAAGATTGTCAATAATGAAGAAACACACCAGCATTCATCATTCAAGATATTCAATTACAACACATTCAGAAGGTCATACTTCTATGGAACAAATTGTTTTAAGTTCTGGTAAGATAATCATAGGGGAAACTATTGGGAAATGGAGTCAAAGTATGAAACATAAAACAAATAAACAATGTTGTTGCATGAGATGTCTAAACAAAGGCAGGGTAGCAACCAGCTAGTAGTCAAAGTGATTTTTAATTGGTGAAACAGAAGAGAAATGAACAATCCATTGATATAAGGCACGTAACCATGAATCCTATACCAAATTTAGCAGAAATTGATGGTGAAATGCTTGAAATGAGAAGAACATAGCATATTGTTTATGAATTCTGTCCTACTACTACGCTTATCCAAGCATGAAGGAATATTACAAACTGAAATAACAAAAAAAGAGGCACAAATTCACATAGGAAAAAGAAAGATAGACTACCAAACCAATTACACAGGAAATATTTGCAAAAATCCAGCTTCAATACTGCAAATGTATTAGGGAAAATGCTTTCAAAACATAGCTGAGCTCTCTCAGGCCTTAGCCAATTGATTTTCTCACACTTAACTCTTCTATTACAAATAATATATAGCTGTCTTGAGCTTCATACTCGACCTACTCATACCAGAAAATGGTTACAAGTTTAGTGACACATCATCAATACACATCTACCACCTCTATTTACAAAACAAAAATATGAGAGATAAGCCTAACTGCTTTTTACATCTAGCATCATTTTAACTAAATGAAAAAATTTATTTCAAATAAAAGACAAAAAGATATTTTTGAGATGTTCTCCATGTGGCTGCTCCACCAACTGACTGCTCTCCACAATATTCGAACCCTTTACTTCTGTTTATATTTGGACTACTAGGTGCTGCACTACTTACTCCTTTAAATTATACTTCAAGGCTTCGTTGAGTTTTACTCCAAATGCCATAATAGCAGCTGCAAAAACTGATTAGGCCGTTCCAATGTGATAAATCATCCTCCTGCCGCTTGCACCAAAACCTTCCAAAGAGTCTTGAATAGCTTTAGAAAATAGCAGTGACTGCAGTAGCCCCATTCATGGTACTAACTCTTTGCCAAAACCACACACTATTGGGGATAGGATCACCCAGTAATAACCAATAATTTTCTGCTTTATAGAATGAGAAGTACAAAACATGAGAAAGAGCATCCACAAGAACAATCCTGCATTTTATTCAATTCCAAGATTGCACTGTAACCATGTATCCTTCCCGGATGTCTTCTTCATCTTCAGGCTCACGTGTAACATCTATTGTTATTGAGGGCATCGTGTCAAAAATTTACTTCTAGATCACTTGTCGCTCTGCAAAAAAGAAACATGGAGAGGTTTCACCTTCTGTCAAATGCCTCGGATTCTTTGCAGTCAGCTCCTGATTGCTAATCTTGCTGCAAGTTCAGATTTGGATTGACTCAACTATAAGCTAGTATTTCCCTATATGTGAAAAACATAGATGCAACTTCTTTCAAGCAAAAACTATCACTGCATTCTGACTTCAAGTTGCATCAAATCGAGACTCTTTGCAAGTTTATACTGACTGCCCAAACTAACAAACCATTTGCATGAGAACAACGTCTAAGTTTCCCTAATTGTGCCCTTGCATTAGTTCCATTAATTATTTTTCAATGGTATCTGGAGAGACATGTTCTAGCTAGCTTCTAGAGGACCTGTGGCCTCCATCGTAGCCCAAAGATGCTTCCTTAAATGTCTAGGGAAGTCGTTGATCGTACCCATTTCTGAAACTGTGGATTTCGATTTTCCTAGCCAAGATAGCAGTGATTTCAACCATATCAATGTTTTATCTGAGGCTAGCGCACTATATTGTGTGATCAAGATGTCTTCTGAGGACAAAAATTTCCATCTCTTGTATCTTTCAATAAAGATGACATGTCGCGAAGAAAATAAACAACCAATCCATTCTCAGAAGATCAATGCTTCCCTATGTCAAAGTATTTAATATTGGCTCTAAAACATGTCAGACTGTAGTGGTTTCTTGGGTTAATCGCACCATGATTTCAATATAGACTTTGAGCCTGTACCTTAGGTATGTCCTCCTCTTCCTTTGAAATGGAAACGTTATAGGCGTTACCATCAATGCATCGAGCTCTACGGGATCCAGAATATGCAGTCTGTAACCAAAGCTCATGCCCGAATTACATGCAGGTGTTTTTTACAGCCATAAGATGAGCCTTATCCCGAGGGATTTTATTTGAAGATCCCACCTCAGAACCCAATTCCTCCTCCTTCATCGAATGGAGCACTACAAAATTCAGCACCACTGAGTAATGGGTATGAAGGAAACGAGATATCCACATGCTAGGAATAGCACTGGGAAAGAGTGACAATGCCACCCAAACCTGTGATGTTTGAATACACATTGCGCAGCCATGTATCCTGAAGAAAGGGTGAAAAACTTGTCTCTATCGATCATCTATTGTAGTGTACAATCGTCTCCTGGACTAATTTATTTAACCCAACGTAGTTTGGATATGCTTCCTCTTCAGCTACAGAAACTGGCAACAACATCAACCCTTGTATGCAAAATGTCCCATCTGGACGGAGGACAAGAAAATCATGGCTACAAGAATGTTGAATAACAATACTAGGGAAGATGATGGATATCTTTTGCTTATTCAAACTCCATTCATTGCAGTAAACTTTCCTCACTGGACAAAATGGCGTTTCTTCCTTATCGGACTTGGCATTAGGGTTACGGTAATAAAAAACTAGTCACCGAAAATAGAACCACTTTCCTTTTATACTCCCGCAAGTAACCTTTATTGCCAAAGGTGGTATCGCACGAGCTTAAGGCTATTTGTAATACCACTTATATGCATGCGATACTTCCAAAAGGTGACACGTATGATGGTGGGTTTTCTCATCATACCCTGCCCCATCTCCTATCTCCCAAGCATTTGAGCAATGAGATATTGACGTGGACCAACGATTTTCAATTTCTCCTTTCCTAAATCAGCTTTCGACTTGGCCTATCTGTGTTTTCTTCTTTTTAACTTATGGGACTTATCCCACATGCAAAGCAGGAGGACTCCCTTCATTCTTTATATATCCCATTACCTTTAACATATACCAAGTAAGAAATGGAGAGGCTCTTAATCATGGATGATGGAGGATATGTAGGGACCCTTTGGCTTGGCACTTGGTCCCTTGGTAAGCCCTCAGTGTTGGGCGCATTAACCCTTTGCTCCATTTCTAAAGCTTTGGCCACATATATGAAAACATAAAAACCTCTCTTTATAAAGTCTTTGACTTGGGTTATATTATAAAATTAAAACCCTTTCCCATAAAGTTTTGAAATGTAAAAATTAATCCTTGGCCCAAAATTAATCCTTTTTCCAAATCACTGACACTTTTCATTTTTCTCTTTTTCTCAAAAATTTCTCTTTTGCAACCTTGGTGCCTACACCCGAGGAGAAATACTTCTTTTTTGGCAAAGTTTGGCACCTCTATCATAAAAATGCTCTATTCTGCATCGTCGATGCTTCCAGGAGAAGATTAATTATAAAAATTTATGGAGTGCTAACAACTGGCTCCAACCGAGGATGCTATCTCCCTGCGAGGTAGCAAAGAAACCCGTAGATCAAGTGCATGATCCATTGGGCGACTCCCGACCCTGACAGCTGCAACCTGGGTGGGCGCACAAAGATGCTCCCCAAAATTATTTCAATGGGGCCGTGCTAGTGGGGAAAAAATAGATGCACGCACATGCCTAAGGAAGTGCGCATGTGTTGTTATGTTCGGTATCGAACCGGGGCATGTGCGCACTCAATAACACGCACACACTCAAAAGCGCGTATGCGCTATAGCGCGCACACGCTTCTGTTAATATAATTAAAAAAAGTAGGGCAGAGTTGTTCTATTTTCACCCAACCAACCGAGCCTCACTCACCCATCGCATGCGCAAAGCAAGAGAGCACCATTTTCACAATTTGCACTCAAAAAATCCCTCAATCCATCCACCAAGTGATCAACAAGTGCATTGGAAAGGTAAGATTCATGTTTTTCATCATCATCATCATTGTCCTCGTCATCACCATCATATTCATGGTCTTCATCATCGTCATCATCATCATCAACAACAACAACAACATCTTCATCATAATCTTCATCATCATCATCATCAACATCATCATCTTCATCATCATCATCATCGTCATCGTCGTCATCACCATCTTCATGGTATTCATCATCATCATCTTGATCTTCATCATCATCATCATCATATTCCTCCTACTCCTACTCCTCCTCCTCCTCCTCCTCCTCATCATCATCATCGTCATCACCATCTTCATCATCATCGTTGTCTTCGTCATCACCACCACCACCACCACCACCACCACCATCATCATCATCATCATCATCATCATCGTTGTGGTTTTCATCACCATCACCTTCATGGTATTCATCATCATCACTTCATCTTCATCATCATATTCTCCATCATCATCATCATCATCATCATCATCATCATCATCATCATCGTCATCCTCATCATCATCCTCATCTTCATCATCATCATCATCTTCATCATCATCATTTTCATCATCATCATCATCATCATAATCATCATCATCATCGTCGTCATCTTCATCATCATCATCATCATCATCATCATCATCATCATCATCATCGTCATTACCATCTTCATGGTGTTCATCATCATCATCTTCATCTTCATCATCATCATCATCATCGTCATCTTCATAATCATCATCATCATGATCATCTTCACCTTCATCATCATCATCATATTCATCATCATCACCATTAGCCTCATCATCATCATCGTCACCATCTTCATCATCATCATCATCATCATCATCATCGCCTTCATCATCACCATCATCATCGTCGTCATTGCCTTCGCCATCTTCATCATCATCATCATCATCATTGTTGTCGTCATCCTCATCATCATCATCCTCATCCTCATCCTCATCCTCATCCTCTGTTGAGATATTGTAACTTCAAAGAATATTATATTTGTACTTTATTATTCTGGAGATGTTTCATTCCTCCGTGAAGATCTTATTGTATATCCGGAGATGTTTATTCCTCCGTCGGAATGTGGTAACCTGGGTTATTAGACTTCCCTAGTGGGGGTCGGCCCTATATGTGTTATGTGGGTCAAAGGGTTATTAGACCACCCTAGAGGGGTCGGCCCAGTCAGTTGTAGTGGGGTATTTAACCCATTGGTTAAATACGAGCCTACATGTCTTGTGTAAAAGATAAGTCAGAGTAGTGTATAAATAGAGGAGGTGTATTCCTCATTTGATACACACTCACTCACTTGAGGATAGCGCACTTCTGTAGGAGAGGTCTGCTATTATGGAGGAGGATATCATGTCTCAGGGTTTCATCTTTGTATATTGCTGGTCATCTATATTGAGGAAGCTTTGCTGGGTTTTCTACCCCATGAGGGTTTCCCAGGATAAATCTGTGTCTCTTGTGTTTATGCTGTGCTTGTTGTTTCTTCGGTGATCCTGTATATGCTATTATTGTGAAATGGAATGTGATGCTGCTATTTTCTGTCTTAGCATATTAAATTTTAACATGGTATCAGAGCTAACTTGAAGGAAGGCAAGGTATGGCACTTACGACACTTGCTCCTCTTGCGACAATTTGAAGGTTAGGGTTTTATATAGCAAAAACCAGTCATCGTGGAACTTTCACTATAAATCCATTTATGAGAAGGTTCAGAATCTAAAACATTTACAGGTTGTATATAACATCTCCAGGTATCTTGTTTCCAAAGGTCACCCTCAGATTCGTTGTACTTTGTAAGTTATGATCAGTACAAGTTAGGGTTTCTGCCTCTTCCAGATCTCAGTCAAACTCAGGTGACCTTGGAAAAAAGGTCATAACTTGTGCTAGGAAGCTCCAAATGAAATTTTGTAAAAAGTGACAGGTAGTACACATACTGTAATATCTTAGGAATCTTTTTCAGAGGCCGAAGGTGAACCAGTGACATGTGGCACGCCGTACAAGTTCGCTCTCTTGTTTTATCCCATAAACGGGTCACGTTGCGACATTTGGCATAACTCTCTCTCAGAGAGTCCAATTGAGGTCAAACCTATTAGGATGGAAAGATAACAGGGAGAGCTATCTCAGGAAAAGTTTTTAGAGGCCGAAATTCAAACAGTGACACGTGGCACTATGTACAATTTCACTCTCCTATATTATCCCAAAACAGGTCACATTGCAACATTTGGCATAACTCTCTCTCAGAGAATCCAATTGAGGTCGGACCTGTTGGGATGGAAAGATGACAGGTCAGGATACCACAAAAAAAGTTTTCAGACCCTGTGGAGCGAAAATTTTGGAGTTACAGTAGAAACAATCAGGTACATATTTCTGTCAAAACAGAATTATTTTTTGAGCACCTTCATTCATGGGTTCCGGAATTTAGGGTTTCGGAGAAAGTTAGAATTTTTGGAATCAGAATCCACGGCTGAATGCTACTCAGGAAAATCAAAATTTAGAGACCAAGATCGAATTTTTTTTTGGTTGGGTAGAAGACCGGGCTTGATCAAGCCCCAGTTCGGGATTTTGATTGGAAAGATGGAAAATTAGGGCTTCAGCAAAAGTTGGAATTTTTGAAGTCTGTAACCACGGCTGGAAGCTCCTCAAAAAAATAAGAGTTTAGAGCCTTGGATCGAACCTTTTGATTGGACATAAGGGTGGGCTTCATCAAACCCTAGTTCAGGTTCCTGTCCAGAAGATCCAGAAGTTTCGAAGGCAATTTTGAGGGGTCAAATTTTGGAGATTTCAAAATTGAAGTATGCTAGCAAGACACATCCTTCCATCCATTCAGAAGTGTGAAAGTCAAAGATTGAATTTTTAGGGTTTCTCTAGCAAACCCTAATCAAGCTCTAGATCAAGTTTCAGGGGGAGTTGAGGCTAAGGCCTTACATAAGAAGACTACAAGAAGTCTTGATAGGTATGACTTAAGGAGGTTCAGGTATGTCTTGAAATCTGATTCTTGATTAAGTTCATGATGTGTTTGTATTCATATTATTTATTAGTACAATCTTGATTAATGTTAGAATTGTCTTATCACCCTAGTAACAGTATGAATGCATGAGAATGATCGAAGAAATTCATTGATTAGGGCTATATCATTGTACTAATGCATTATGGTGTTGTGTGAGGTTGATGTTGTCTTCTAACAAGATACAGGTACATCACAAAAGACAAATCAAGTTCCATGACCATGACAACATGAAGACAAAGACTCATCCATAATGTTTTCTCTACTTACGAGGTATGTATGACTTTATTATATTATGCTTAACCTATGAGACATGCAGGTTCTAGCTCAGGATCTCTAAATCATTGAAGAGATTGTTTAGGTATGTTGTACATAACTAAGCAGGTATACTAATCCAGGTATGTTTTCCTATAGAATCTTACCTTGTGTTAGGATCCCTTATATAAGTATACTTGGTATGATCGGTTATGCTTATTCATAAAGTTAGTAATCAAGGGTTTATGCATATTATGTCTCTTATCTTGATGATTCAATTAGCCAGAAGAGTACTGTGATCAAACAAAATATGCATGAGTAAAAGAAGACTTCCTTGAAACCCTGAATACTAATGATCATGACTGTACATATTCAAGACTATTTAGAATTAGAATGTTTTGATAATATTGAGAATATACTAATGAATGTATGTTTGTGTATGAGATCATGAGGATGACACTTGAGCATGCACAGTGGTACAGAATGAATAGAAGTTCAAAAGACATACAGAAGATCAAGCGGGAGGCAACCACACAAACATAAAAGATAAGTATTTGAGTTGTTATTTGAAATAGTAAATGATATTGCCTATAATAGGTTGTATGCATATTTGTATTCCTAGAATATATGATGCTGAGTGTAAACATTCATAGAGCATTGAACAGTATACTACTAATATGCATATGATTGGTAAGTTGGACAAACATTCCATTGTTGCTTGTCTAGAATGAAACCTCTTTGCTGACATGCTGAGAGCTGTGCACACTATCGATAGTATGTTCTGGTAGAGATGGAAGGCATTTAGATAGCCACTATATGCATACAGGATATGGGAAAGTGTTGTGCCAAAGCATTGGTCAAAATAGTTGCATAACTATGTAAATGATATCTGTATGCATAATAGGTTATCATGTCAATATGATTTGATGATTATGAAGTATTACTAATCATGTACTTAATTTTGATTTGTAGGAAAGATCATGATGAATGATGAACACTGAACAAGCGATGGATGTTCAACAAACAAACAAAAATTTACAAATCAAACACACTATAGAAGGCTTGTGGCTAGATAAGACCATTCTCTTAATGGTGTAATTAAAGAAGAAGTGTGAATCAGGTTCTGTATGAGTTCCCAGGATTGATAATCAATTGATGAGCTTAATGATCACCATGGGCGATGTGTATCTCAACCTTTGCTACAAGGTTGAATATGGTTTCTATACACAGATGACATGGATGCAAGGAAGAGCTCACCACATAGTTCAAATGATATTGAGGCTCATATCAGTAGACCCATCTAATGAGAGATGGCACAGATAGATATGAAGAAGATCATTCAATGCAGAGTGTGAATGATGTTCAGTCACAAAGGGAGAATTGACAGTTTCTTGATAAGCTTGGGCTTTACCAAAAGTAAAGTTGTTCCTAACCTTTACCTTAAGGTTGTGGATGATGAACCTATCATACCATTATTGTATGACGATGATCTCTTTCTGACAAAGAATGAGAAACAGATCATGAAAAGAAAGAAGAAGATGGCTGCAGAAATGAAAATGAAAGATCTCAGATTGATGCATTACTTCCTAGGTCTGGAAGTATGGCAAGGCTCAGAAGGAATCTTTATCAACCAAGGAAAGTATGCTGACAAATATTAAAAGGACTTGATGTGTTGGCATGGCCACTCTTGAAGTTGTTAGCAGATGACTCATCAGAGTTAGTGGATAAAACTCTGTACAGACAAAATACTGAGTCATTGATGTGTCTAACGAATACTAGGTCAGATATATGCTTTGCTGTGAACACCTTGAGTCAGTATCTAGTGGAAACTAGATGTGTTCACCTGATAAGCTGCAAATCATGTGATACGGTACCTAAATGATACAATAGACTTTGATCTATGTTATCTTGTAGATCATGACTTCAGATGGCTACATAGATGTTGATTGGGTAGGAAGTGTATCAGACAGTAAGAGCACATCGAGAGGATGTTATTGTCTGGGATCAGCCATGATCTCGTGGTTGAACAGGAAACAATCTAGTGTGGCTCTTAGCACAAGCAAAATATATGGCTGCTTGCTATGCTAAGTTATGAAGCAGTATGGATTTAGGATTGTTTGACTTAGAGATAGACCCAACTATGATCCTATGTGACAAACAGAGTTGTATCAAGATGGAAGAGAATCTAGGGTTCCAAGATATGGTGCAGAAAGGAACCAAAAGTTTGAATTTGTAACAAGTTACCAATGTACTAACCAAACTTCTACCGATCCGATATACTAACCAAACCTATACCTCAAGTAAAGGTTTCTGAGACAAACTTAATATAGTTCAGAAGGACCCTCCTCGAAAGGGGGAGTGATGTGATAACTCATGATGAGATTGCCTGCATCGACAGTGAGGTCGATGATGAGGATACCTATATTAGTGATGCCGACAGAGAGGTTGGTGGATGGTCCTTAGACAGGGTCTAAGGTGACAAGGGGATTGCATCATCCTT
>BSBM01000088.1:9742500-9977500 GCA_027924585.1 Larix kaempferi
TGTTAAGACGAAAGCTTAAGAAATGAGAAGAAGCAAAGCAGGGATACACTATGCACAAAAAGATATAAACATACAGACAAATATGCAGGAATGCGAACTGATTCACTATTATTCGATGTAAAAGATCATGACTGATAAGATGTATATTACAATAGTTTACATGCTTGTATAAAGAGTGTTGAGACGCTTGGGTGCCTGCCCGTTACGTTCAGTTATAAAGAAGTTATAATGATTCGGTAGTTCAACCGTTACAGTCGACTGGAAGAAAGAGAGACAGTCTGTCGAAGTTCGACAGTCGCAAGTCGCAAGACGATGTTGCGCAAGTCGCGGGTCGACGCTGCATGTCGACATCGCGAAACTGTGAGGTTGCTAGATGTGTCGAAGTTGTGAAGTTGTCGAAGTCGAAACTCGGTCGACGACGATGACTTGTCATTGTAGATGTCCTCTTTCGACAACAATGCCAACTGCGATATGAATCAGTTTCCTCTTCGGACTCATCAAAGGAAATCAAGAGCAGGTTTAGAGGACCATGCTCTTATACCACTTTAATGTACCCAATATGATCACAAGCACATCAACTCAATATTTGGAAAATTAAACACAACAATGGATAACTTGAAACAAAAGAACCAGCTAGTTTGACTAGAAATGCAAGTGAAACCCACAAACACCTCTGGGATCTCCCAAATTATCCCAAAATGAATTACAGGAACTGCAAAAATATTTAGACAATCGACAACAGCCTAAACAAGCTCCCAACTTCGACAGCTACACTTTCAGGAGTCCGTCACGCCCGGGTAGACTCCTTGGGTTAAACCCAAGGCTTTAAGGAAATATCCCCGGGAATTATGTGGAAACTCCACTGCTTCTAGTGTAGTATGGAAGTGGATTTCATGCACACTATCCAAACCAGTTACAACAACCCTTAGAAATACAATTAGGAACCACTGAACTCGATTTGGGGAGACAGGCAAAGAAGACTAGTCTTTTGGATTTCTCGACTAAAGGATTTCCTACTCAACTCGAATGACCTCTAAGGGTCATGAAAATCTGATCTAAGTACTAATATCGGTTCAAAAAAAATTCTACTAACAGACTAACAATTGGATTCACATAATTCAATCAAATGCAATTTTTGGAAAAACTAGTAAATTTTAGTGCTATAATGAGCATAGGCGCAAAAATACATTAACATGTAAAAAGATAATTTGCAGAGTTGTTAACCACATCAAAATATTGAACTTTAGAGAATAATCATTACATTACAGAGCTTCATACATATCATACATACCCATAGGGTCGCTATCAACCTCCAAGAACAAAGGCAAGATCAAATACATGAAGTAGGCACTCCAATGGATGGAATTCTCAACAATGGACAAGAAATACCTTGGATGATACTGGAAAGGAGATGCAACTAACTTCAGAGAGTAGGGATGGGTGCCTTACTCCTAATTCTTGACTGAATTCACGAGTAGGATGAAGATCAATAGGGGCACATCTTCCAAGTCATAAGAAGCTTCAAAACTCTTAATGAAAATAAAAAATAACCAAAAAGATGTGATAGGGTGAGATCCACCTTCTTTTATAATATTTATTGACCTTTCGATGCATTGAATGTGGTCCATCCACCTCAATCAGTGCGTCCTCATTGACTAATTGTGTTCCTGTAGCTTTTGCCTTCCTTTTCCTTGCTTTGTTGCCTTTCTTCTTTCATCTGCTTTTTTGCTTTTGGAAACATCTTGCTTTTCCTGGATTTTCTCTGCTTTCCTGCTTTTCCATTGCTTTTCCTGCTTTTTTGCTTTCCCATACTTTTATGACTTTCCTGCTTTTCTTCTAGTTTGTGCTTTTCTGAGTTTTTTTTTCTGCTTTTATGTTGACTTCCATCTTTTTAGTGGCTTTATTGATTTTATCTGCTTTTCTTCTAGTTGTCATTATGGATGACAACTCATTAGGTACACAAGCATTCTTATGCATCCTCCCGGGCCAACTAAGCATATCCACTCATTACAAAATTAAATAATAATAAAACATTTACATTTAATACATTGCACACTATCCTAAGTTTCAAAATTAATTAAACTTTGACAATTAATGCATTAAAAAATTAAACCCTTCACTTATTAATTTTTTCCAGAACCTATAGAGGTTGATAAAGTAGCAGGATGACCATGGAGCCCTTAGGGAGGGGACATTACACAAGGCCACAATTGATCTATCAAAAATATGCCATTTCCATCATTACAAGCATAGCCTTTGACAATAATGGTCTTTATGTCATTGTTGAAGATATGTTTTTCCTTTAAATCATCTACAATAACTGTGTTTGTAGCATCATAAGGACCCATTAAATTTTTCCAAACATTATCTAGTGTTTCAAATATACACGTGGATTTCCAAAGCCAACATAACCCTTATCGGTATTTTGTCACAGTCCTATTGTGTTAATACGACATTAAATCTCTAGCGTTCAAATCCATTTTTCGTCAAATATATATGGCCAAAACTCATCCACATTCTTTTGTTGCGCCAATGTCCACAAACCAACTTCAAAAACGCTAAGGCACTTTTCAAGAAATTAAATAAAACTGGACTGCATATAGTATAACTATGTTCTTGTAATGATATGTGGTTTCCTTGGCGATGCCTTGTTCTGCAACGGAATTATATGAAGTGCATGTAACAAGACTCCATTGATATCAAATATTATCAATCATTTATTTAATAATCTTTTATTCGTGAACTGAAAAATTCAATACATAAATCCCATCAATATTTAATTTTTTACACATTAATATATCTTTTTGCATATATCAAATTTAATAAGTATTAATTGTTGCGAATATGACAACTAATTTTAGAAGAAGAAAAAAACATGATCACTTGCATACTTCTCTTCTTATTTTTTATGTTCAATATTGAATTTAAAAGATATAAAAAATATTTACATGTGTCTTTCATAGGAAACATTAAAGGTCCACTATATCACAATATAGAAGAATCCATTAGAAGAGGATAAAATGACATATAATATATAAGCATTGATTATCCCTCCACAACAATTCCTCTACACCCAACACCAATAAATTTTTGTAGTTGATCTCCTGACTGCTTATAAATATGATAACTAGATTTGTAATCACAATAACAATATACAAGCCATTAAATTAACAAGCATGTAGATGTTGACCAAGTAAATAGTATCCAAGTGTTTCTGGTGCTCAAAAGTCCATATCAATAATATTTGAGTATAACGAAGTAAAAAGCATTCATAATAAAGTGACATAAACAGAAAATTAAGTATTAAAATATATGCTACAACAGTAAGAAGTCTATTACGACTTTTTCCCAATGCTTAATGAAGAGAGGAACGGTCTAATATAAGACATTATATCCAATTTAGAAACACTTTGCTAGACACTTCCCACCAAATATTTATATTCTTCATAAGATACATTGTGAGGTTTAACGAAAATGCAATTTTCAATGGGATTTCGTTGTATATGTGGACCTTCCATGACAATCATAGCTATAAATTCCTCTGGAAATTCATTTCCAAACTCACGACACAGTTTGCACATCTTTGAAGGTTTTTCCATAATCATCCGTAGAGCATTTATCAAAGGAGCAACAAAATTTAATTTGTCGATCAATTGTTTTGGTATTCTCTCCTAGAGATTTCTTGAACAAATACCTCCCATCAGTTACACATTTGGAAGATCAAATTCCAACTTCAAATTTATCAGAACACAATTGCAAAAAATCAATTGCATTTGGTCGTGATTAATACAAATTCGAACGATATTTGAAATCATACCCTTGGATGAAATCACACCTTTATTTTATTCTATGTTTGGTTTTCTAAAGGTGCCTTAAAGTCTGTAAACTTACTGAAAACTTTAGATTTATTCTAAAGGAAATAGTTCCACGTGTTCCTCGAGAAATCATCTGTGAATGAACCATAATACATGGATTTACCTAGCGATGGAATATGTTTAGGTCCAAACACAACACTATGTATCAACTCCGTGATTCATTTTGCTCTTGTACCACTGGAAGGGAATATTACACAATTATATTCACCATAGCCTTACAATGTTCACATAAATCAAATTTGCTTATGACATACCTTAAACCATACCTTTACTATGTAATGCTAAAAGGCCCTTCTTTCCATTGTGTCATAGTTTTGTATGGAAAAGCATTGTCTTATCTCCAGGAATAGTACATGTCATGTTCTCTTCATTGTTATCCCTAAGAACATTAGAACAATTGCACCCAATAGTAATAGTTCTTCCAAACAACTTGTATCTTTCCATCTCAGATACAATTTGCATGCTTGTATCCCTCTCTTACGTATGGATATTAGGTTAATCTAGAATGTGCATAACCTAAGGGAAAGTTTCAATCCTTCCATATTAAAGCAATAACTTGACCATTCCATGTCTTATGATTTTGGATGTCTAGTCATCACCTAGGAAAACATCGTCTCCATTGTACTTTTCATATTCACAAAACCACTCCTCATGAGGATTTATATGAGATGAAGCACTTGAGTTAATCAACCATACATCATGACCTAACTATGTACTTATGGATGCCACATATACATCACCTCTTTCTTCCATGGAGGTTTTTTATTATGTCAAAGGAGCATCAACTAATCCCTTTCTCTTATCAACATTTTTAGATTTGCAATCTTTCATATACTACCTAACTTAATGGTAATTCTAACATTTTCTTATATATCGTCCAAAGGATTTATATCTATCTCTAGATTTAAATATATCTCCCAAAGACTTATATTTATTTATATCTTAGGGATGACCTCTTATAGATAAGATATCCTTAGAAAAAGCCTCCATGGATTTTTGCCTCATCTCTTTTGATAATGGTGATGTAATTGCATCCTTAAACTTTAATTTAGTTGTAATAGTGTTAATGGCCACAACCAAATTATCCCAAGTACATGACACATACATAATAATGTAATACACTTACCTTCTTCAGACATTTTAATATCAATAAAGGTTAACTGACCTACTATAGTGTTAAACACATTAAAATGCTCTATTGTAGAGTCACTACCATTCATTATAATGTTATAATACAACTTCCTTCGAAGGAATAGTTTGCTTACCAAGGACTTAGATCGATACAAAGCTCCTTGCTCTTCATAGATTGCGCTAAACCCTAGGAACAAAGGCACCTCTCAATCTAATAGCCTTCTAACACCAAATGAATGGTTTGACAACCTTGTGCAAGGGAAACAATACTAACAGAATTTAAGCAAAAGATGAGTAATGACATATTCACACAGTACACACAAGATTTGCCCTGGAAACCTTTGATTGAGAAAATTAGACTAATATAGAGCTACAACTCTCTCTATCTAATTGTATTAAATGAATCATTTACCATACGATATTTTAGGTATTCTACAACTTCAATTAACCCTAATCTGGTAACATGGACTTAGATTACAACCCTCATCCCTTATTCGAGAATATATTAAAATAAACCAAAACCAATGGTTGAAAAACCACAAAATGGATAAAAAATTATCCTTGGGGCATGCTGCCCCCCCATACCCCCTTGACCCCTTTCATATAAGTGTCAACCCTCGAACCCTCGTTAAGATGTGGTTAAGTCTACTTGCAATAATACAACATAAATCCAACATCACGGTATGAGTTCTTACTACAACATTAATGTCCTTTTTATATCTTTCAAGATTTGTAAAAAAAATGTTTTGGTACTTTGGTATGCTTAGGAATTTATTATATAAAGTCTTATTTGTGAAGTCTTTTTCCTAAGGGACCAAGTGCTCATTGCTTTGGGATGGAATGAAGAAGGACATCCATGCTCTCATAACTGAATGTGATGCATGTCAAAGGAACAAGGGTGAAATAGTGAAGATCCCTGGGCCATTGTAGCCTCTACTATTCCCTGCACCTGCTTGGGTTAACTTTTTCATGGATTTCATTGCTATCCTTCCTAGATAATACAACAAATTTGCCATCATGGTGGTCATTGACCACCTTTCTAAATATGCTCAGTTTTGTGAATTATAACACCCATTCAAGCCTTCCACAATTGCACAAGTCTATGTGGATTAGATTTTTAAATTACATATCATGCCTAATTCCACAATGAAAGATTGTTAAACCACCTTCACTGGCAAATTCTAGTAGGAGTTGTTTAAACTATAGGCTGCCCAACTGAAAATGAGCACAGCTTATCATCCCCAAGTAGATGGTCAAACACAGGTGGTCAATAAGTGCCTCAAAACTCATTTGTGATGTTTTACATCAAACCAACAAGGCTAGTGGGTTCAATGAATACCTCCTATAGAATGGTGGTACAATATCACCTATCACGATGCTACAAAATGTCACCCTATGAAGTTGTTTATGGACAAAAACTTCCATTAGTCACTTTGTACTTACTGGGCACATCCAAGGTTTAGGAAGTGGATATCACTCTTAACACTAGAGTTGCCATTCTCCATACACTTAAAGGATAGTTTGGTTTTGTCTTGAGTTAGAATGAAGTAACAAACATATCATCATTACTGAGAGTGCCCTTTTGAAGAAGGGGATTAAGAGTTTCTTTGTCTCCAACCCTATAAGCATGTATCTCCCAAAGAAAGGAGGCACTATAAGCTCACCCCCAAGTTCCATGGTCCCTATCAGATCTTCCAACGCATTGCACAAGTTGCCTATAGATTGGTTCTCCTAACCCCCTCCAAGATCCACCCAATATTTCACGTGTCCTATTTGTAGAAAGTGGCAAGGTTGAACTGCTACATCTAGAAAAACTTTCCAAAACTTGATGAAGAGGATTCCATTTGGCTGGAGCTAGAAGCAATATTGGACAAAATAAAGTGTTGACTATGGCAATGCATTATTCCAAAAGCGTTGATATAGTGGAAGGATACCCAGCCAAAAGATGCCACATGGGAACCACCAATAATTTTGTAATAGTTTCCACACCTTTAGCCTTGAGGACAATGTTTATTTTGAAGGGGGGGGGAATGTTAGGATCCTACCCTGACCTCCCTACTTAAGGGTACATGGGGTTTAGTTAATTAATGTAGGAGGGCATATTCTTTGAATAATGTACATTAGGTAGTTGCTTTGTGGTTACTCAATGTAAAAGAGTCATTCTTATGAAACAACTCTCACTAGGTAGTTGGCACTCATTAACGAGGGACGGTGAATGGATCAGGGTTTAGATAGCGAGAAACTAGTTATAAAGTTGGAAGATAAGTAATGCTTTATCAAGTAGTATCATTGTATTGGAACTTTGCTCATTTGGAGGCTGACTCCTTGAAGAGGCCTGAGGACATTGCTATCCTTTATGATTATTAATATAAGGGTTAATATTTTATAGGTTCCAACACTTGTCTTCCTATTTTATGTTATGTAGTTTATATTTCTTTTGACATCCCTCTTAATTCATTGTCTTTGCTAGACAAGTACACTATATTAACAACTGCTACTGTAGTTAGTGGTTGAGCTGCCTTCCATTCATATATTTCTAAGAAGAGGGGGATTCCCATGATGCTTTCCTTAGAAATATATATATGCTATCCCAATGGGTTAGCTCAAATGGTGAGAAGGTCAAGGTTAGAGGCACACACATAAGTTTGAACCTGTGACTTATGTATTCCTTGGAATACATTGCAACTCCACCACCAACTAAGTTTTAACCCCAAGGGTTAGCTCAATTGGTAAGACGTGCACACACTCTCTCGGTACGGGGGGAGGTCACGAGTTCAAAATTTGAGTCCTAAGGGGTTAGGCCAACCATTGTTGTTGGCCGACGGTTTACCATCCTTACCATCCATGAAATGTGGGGAAGTATTGGTGGGTTTCCCGTGCGCCGTCTTCGCTAGAAAAAAACTCCACCACCAACTACAAAACTTATTGGTAACCCTAAGGGACTAAAATAAGTTTGAAGTTGTGACTTATGGTGTCCCATCGACAACATGTCCTAAACTGACGATTCAACTAATTAAGCTCAACCCTTGAACTCTTTATATATATATATATTAATTATAAAAGACTATTTCTTACCATTTTCATTTTTTTTAAAGATTAGGTGAGACATCCCTTATATTTAAAAAATATGAGTACATAACATCTTTTTGTACATACAAGGTTGGTTATATATCACCATAATCCATTTTATTATAATAGTTGTTCATAGATGTATTTTTATTGTAAAATTTACTAAAACAAAAATAGAATTTTGTATTAGAGATTTTTGTTCGAAGTCAATATAACTTTTCTTTATTGGTTTTGGTCATTTCATTTCCACCATATTTTTTTGACTCGTGGAACTAAATTGTGGTCAAAGAAATCGCGACCAGGGGCATCTACGTCATCAAAATCATTTAGGGATTGCACCTAGCTTGGGCCACACCAACCCTTAGCATGGCTGGATTTTTAAGTGTCTCCTCCCAACTACCTTGCTAGGTTCAAACTCAGATCTCCATATAGAACGAGGCCTGTCGAAACCAACCGTGCTAACGAGATTTGACTTCATTTCCACCATATTCAAATAAAAAAACAATATTTTAAAAATATGTATACTCTTTTTTAAGTTAACGAGTTATTTTTAAATGTAATTTTTTTATCATTTAATTTTATGACATGTATTAATTTCTTTACATTAAATGATTAAAAATTTATAGTTTAAAAGATTTAATCCCTCTAAATAATTAATAAATCTCCTTAAATTAATTAACACTTATCTTTATTTTTTAAATGACATAATTTTCCATAAAGTCCTAACTAATCTCCATAGAATTGTAGAATTATTTTTCCAATAAGTGAAAACATATTATGATGTTTAACTATTCCAATGACCATCTATGTGTGATACATTTTATTTCACAATTTTATGATTATGCATATTCAATTGAGAATTTTATTGCACGTTAATTACATTCTAAGCCATATAAGGGCCATAGTGGCTAGAGTATGGGGTTTGGAACGGTCATGTGTCTAGACCCCGCTGCCCACCAAAGAGTAAAATTCAAACTGAAATGTTTTGCCGCCCAATCTGATAGCAGCGTACTTCCATTCATTATTTAATAAATTTCTTTCTTTGTTTCTAAAATCTTGATGCTTTGTCTTGCTCGCAAGTCCCCCATTCCATCGCCCAATCGAAGCTCCGTGAATCAATTTACCACTGCCGACCAGGGTTTTTACATTCTTAGCAATACTCGCATCCTTCACGGTTCTTCTTCTCAGTTTTATTCACTCGATTTGATGTTCAAATCCCAATAATGTTATCATAGCATGGGATATCAAAGAAGCAGGCAAACCTCTACCCCTGCCGCAGTCGAAATCACCTCACCATGCCATGAAAATCCCCTCGGCTCAACTAAAAGAGGTCGAAGACGCGGTGCTGTCAAGGGAAAAGAGAATGCCGATGTACACATGGCCACCCGTGGCTCGCAGAGCAGGAATCCCGGAAAAAACCGGCCTGTTTTAACCGAGAATGGCGGTTCTCAGTTGAAATCCAGGAAAATTTCTTCAAAAGAGAAGAGGGCCAACGGAACGAGTTCGATTCCTACGGAGCATAACAGAAAACAGACCTGTGTGGAGAATGAAAACGATGTCGCTGAAGAATCTGCTCACAATTATGCTCAGGAAAAGTCAGAGGGTTTGCAGGAGGGTAATGATGTTCCAGCTAGTGGAGACACGGGGTTTGCAAATGTACCTGCAGCTTATTCAAGTGATGAAGCTAACGGCATGCTGAAGGCGGATTTGGATGGGGAAAGGGCAGCACGCTTGCTAAAAGATGATTCTGTTGTAGGTATTAGAGGCGAGACGTCATTGCCAAATGTGCTTGCTGTTACTTCAAATGGTGGAGATAATGGCAAAGTTACCGAGGATTTGCTGATGGAAATCAACGGTCTGGAAGATCTGTTGGAGGAGCGGTCAGTTGCAGGTGCCTTGTCTAAGGTAAGGATGCTATGCTCTTGATTTCCAACATAAGGATCCAACTCATCTGTGGGCCCGAAAACATGATAATTATGTTTTAAAAACATAAGAACTCAACTTAACTCTGGGTCATTTAACACATAAACCTTTCATTTGTTCTCTGGACCAGTCAACATTTCTCTAGAATCCTAGATATCGAAGCTGCACGAGTTGCATACCCAAGCTATTTCTTCGTTTTCTGAAAAATTCTGACAATATATAGATCTAAAGGGTCGTTATAGTTGGAAAACAAATCGACTTGTCGATAAACTAAGAGCGAATGTGTCTTAACATTTTTTTAATATGATTTATTGATGCACTCCGCCATGGTTGCGGGTTAGCTAGACATTTACTTTGAATAGTATTTATACTGAAGTAATAGATCAAACTGAACTAATAGATCAAAATGAGTTAGGTTGGTGAAAGCTTGTTTTCTCTATTAGGGTTTGAATCCTTAAAAAAATCATAGGTTTATTAGGGTTTGCTTTGCGTAGTATTTATATACTGAAATAATAGATCAATCTAAACTAATAAATCAAAGTGAGTTAGGTTGGTGAAAGCCGATACTTATTGTTTTCTCTATTAGGGTCTGAATCAATACAAAAATCATAGGTTTGCCTTTGCTTGATTAGTGCATTTTTGCAAGAGATTGTTGTTCACCGATCAGTGAAAACAGTCTGATCATTAAATTGGTTTGGGTGATCACATACTCCTATATAGAATATAGATAAATACATAACTTTTGATAAGTGGGTAAACCTATCAGTGAAAACCGTCATGATCATTAAATTGGGCTTGGGCGATCACATAATTCTGTGAAAAGTATATAGAATACATAGAAATATATATCTTTTGATAAGTGGGTAGTACTTAGCACGCACTTAAACAAAATTTATTCAAATTTCCTATACCAACCAAGCTTATCAGTAGAGTGACAGAGTAACAAGAAATTAAAATGTGCAAGAAAGTAAGAAAGTAAATCGTTCAAAAGTGAACATGGACATTAAAAATACGGTAAACACAGGACCAATATTAGCATCATTGAAAGCTTGGAAATATAACATGTTGTATATTATAATAGTTTTCACTCATGCAAGCACAGCACCACAGCACTTTTAGTATAGATAATTTTTTGAAAAAATACTTTTTATATTCACATAAACATATTTACAATCAAAGTACGAACGAAAGAAAGAATATATACAATGTTTATCATAACCCCCTTTCTCAAACTAAAGCAGAATACGTCTTTCTCAAACTAATTAAAGCAGATCGTTCATCCACAGAACACCCTTAACCAACCAGTAGATGGTGATGCAATGCACCCATAAAAAAAAGGATGACACCGTACTTATCTCTTGGTCAAACACATAATTATACATGAGTTTTCAGATTACAAACAGCATGAAGATTCGTAGGCAGTGCCATAGACCAAGGAAGGAGTCCCGCACAAGAGTTCTTCCATCCCCAATGACAACCCTCCAGTATAACTTGTTTGGTAGCAGGTCAGGATGTTGATCCTCAATGTAACTCCAACACTAACTGATAAACTAACAACTCCAGAAAATATGCTTCTACATACAGGGAACAGATCATTCGAAAGACCAGTCTTAGCCACAACCTGAATGACCTAAGATGGAATTCTCTGATAGATAATAATAGTACCTCAAAGCACAATAAAGTGCAATATTTTACATTTTTTAAGAACTGCGTTGGCTAGCAGAAGGCATCAAATACTGGATATGTTATGGGAGGTCCCCTGTTCTATTCGTCCCTTGTCACTCTGATCAAATACTAGTCGACAGATATCCACCCAAATCTGCCCAACCTCCAGTCACTGCACCACTGCAATGTCTCAGCACTGGAAACACAAAGTCCTCACTCTTGGGCAATAGATCTTGCAACGATATATAAAAATTGATAGGCAGATACTGGAAACTAAAGTGAATTGCACCAATTGACAATAGGCAAACACAGAACGTTTAAAGAACAAGCACACAAAAAACACAGAACAAGGCAAACCATCTGTTTTATTGGTATTCACTGTAGCACAAATAATTAGCTGGATACATAGAATAATTACAATATTTTACAATGGAGCTTGCACTATTATGCGAGGCGTCTAAAGCCTTTGTATCTAGACCTTCAGATACAAGCAGTAAAAGAGGTGGCTTCAGCCTTCATCTAGAAGCCATTGAACATTTAATTCAACAATTACATTCTTAACTACCAAATGGAATAAAACACTGAGCTGTCATTGGTGGGAGAGTTGGCTTTCAATGGTTTAAAATATGCCAGAACTTAGGTTCACCGACTAGTAGGAGACATCGTCAACACCATTCCATAGTAAGTCAGAGTTAAAATTGTTAATCAATCAAGGGATCCCAAGCTCTTGCTAGGAATTACATCAGATCTGTGCATAACATTGATATCTAGAGCTCGTGTAGAAGTTGTAGATATGTAAATCATTTCACATTATTAATCCAATTTCATTGTAGTCATTAAATACACTTCACAACAAACTACAAAGATCTAAATCGAACTTAGCTTTTGATATTTTTTGGGTCCTCTACATATGCTTCTGTAATATTTAGTTGATGGACTACAATGGCCAGATTTTGTAATAAGCATAAAAAACGTGTTACATTTATGTATTTCTTGTTTTTTGTGGGGTGGGGTCCATCAAAAGTTTGCAGTGTGGACACTCGTTGGATGCAGAATTCAATTCCGCATCCAACGAGTGCTCTTGCTCGAAATTTGAGTAAAAACATAGGGAGATATGTTGAAAATACGAAGAAAAAAAGTAGTTTCATTATGACAAATATGGCAAGTCAACCATTATGGTTGACACTTTTTCTGGAAATTCTATTGGCTTTTGAATTCCAACTCATCAAAAAATTATGGTTGGTTCTTTTTCTTATGAGGCCCATTTTAGACCTCAAATTTGCTCTAATGAGAAATAAGAGATGTATTGATTTCTTGCATTTTTTGATTCTTAGCTTCTTAAATTGCTTGATGTCTCTCAACGTATCTGCTCCAAAATGAGAAGAGATGTTATGGGTTGAGAATTCGCAAGAGATAATGCTATTGGACAATGGAGTTTTCTTTGTGATGGAATCCATGAGTATGTCAACGTTTCAAGCTCACCACCGAGGCTCTTCTTTAGGACAAAGACAATTGTCGAAGCAAGAAAGAGGTAGGGATGACTAATAAATAGCCATTGATTGTGAGGGAAGCAATCGACTAACACCTCACATGCCAAAGATAACAACAAGAAACCTAGTTGGTAACAAATTAATTTAATTTACGTTAATGCTTGGAAGCCATTTTTTTGCTTATGACCACGCCATCATCTTTGTTAATACAATTAGGGTTTTTTACGATCTCAATCGCCTCTCTAATCCTTCTTTTTGACCAATGATCAATTTTTGCAAGCACCATTGTTTCCTCAATTTTGATATGGTGTTCACTGTTTAGTGTTATGTGCATGTTTTGCGAGGGTCGATATCCATGTTCTATCATGCGTGATGTCAGCTTTGTGTTCCTTGATTCCTGTGTTTATTGATCTCCCTGTTTCTCCTATGTAGGCTTTACCACATGTGCAAGAAATTTAGTACACCCCCTTGTGTGATCGAGGGCTGATGTGATCTTTCAAGGAGATTAGAAACTTCTTGAGGTTGTTTGGTGGTAAAAACACCTTTTTGATGTTCTTTTTTCATTAGTTGGAACCTGATAATCATCATACTCATTCGTTTAAACAAATTATTGTTCCTTTGATGATAACAAAAGTAGATCAATGGGATTGCTAATTACAATGATGTTAATAGAAAGCATGAGCACTCAATTAGCTCCTATAAAAAGCAAGATACATAATGTAAAGTATGGATCAATGTTAGAGCTTGAAAACCCTCATCATTAGGAGTGAGCAATAAGACAGGGAGAGAGATGTACAAAGGGGGATATATCTAGGAAGTGGAAAGCAAATAATGATCTAGGTATGTCATGCTCCACTAGATCCATCTCCCCTAGCATGTGAGGACAAATTAAACTTAGGATATAATGTCTTTTGGAGGGAGAGTTAGGGGAAGATCTAGACTGCCCATTGAGCTTCACTTGTTGTTGAAGTCTGGATGATCTCATTGGCTTATTAGTAAGGGATCTAGTTTGGTTGGGTGATCTCGTTTGTTTGGCATTGATGTCGAGGTTGTTGGAAATGGGGGATGGTTCCTTAGGTCTGTATTAAACTAGAGTTGAAAGTATTGGTGCTATAAGTTTGTCTCTTGGTGCATTCCCTTGTGTGATCGAGGGCTGATGGGATCTTTCATGGAGCTTAGAAACTTCCTGAGATTGTTTGGAGGTGAAAAGATTGTTTTGATGTTCTTTTTTTGTCAATTGGAACTTGATGATCATCATACTCATTTGTTTAAACAAATTATCGTTCTTTTGATGATCACAAAAGTAGATCAATGGGATTGCTAATTACAATAATGTCAATACAAAGTAGGAGCACTAAATGGACTCCTATAAAAAGCAAGATACAAAAAGTAAAGTATGGATCAATGTTAGAGCTTGAAAACTCTCGTCTCCAAGAGTAAGCAACAACACTCGCAGAGAGATGTACAAAGGGGATAGATCTAGGAAGTGGAAAATAAATAATGATGTAGGTATGTCATGCTCCACTAGATCCATTTTCCCTAGCATGCGAGGATAATTTAATAAAGCTTAGGATGGAATGTCTCCTGGAGGGAGAGTTAGGGGAAGATCTAGGCTTCCCATTTAACTTCACTTGTTGTTGAAGTCTGGATGATCTCGTTGGCTTATTAGTAGGGATCTAGTTTGGTTAGATGATCTCATTTGTTTGTTGGTGATAAATTTGGTTTGGCATTGATGTTGAGGTTGTTGGAAATGGGGATGGTCCCTTGGGTTGACATTAATCTAGAGTTGAAAAGTAACGGTGCTATTAGTTTGTCTCTTAATGCCCCTTGTTGTTGGGAGCACCGTAGAAAAGGAAGCAATCCTTTATGTGGAATCGAGTCTAGGAAGAGGCTAAAGATTGTGGGAACAAAGCTTGAGGGCCTCCTACATGTATTGTTAATGTAATTGTAACTTCAGAAGATATTCACTTGTATATTTTATATTGTATTTGTATTTTATTATTGTACCTCCGACGGAGATGTTTATTCCTCTGGTCGGAGAAGTCATTATTGTATTTGAGTCATGTAAAGTCATTGAGGTTAACCCTCCTTTGTATGTTGGGGCATTAGACCCCAGAGTTAAGTTGTCTATGGGTTATTAGACTCTCCTAGAGAAGTCGGCCCAGTCAAGTACAACTAGGGACCGACCTAGTTGGGTAAAAGTCAAGTGAAAGGTAAAGACTAAATAGAGAGGGTGCCTCTCTCATTCGGATCATTCACTCACTCACTCATTTCACATTAGTGAGAGAGAGGAGGAGTTCGCACAAGTGGAGAAGAGAGAAGTTGCTGAAGGCCATCTCTATTGTTGGGTTTTACTTTTGTGACATTGTATTGGTGATCATTCTATCTTTGAGGAAGTTGCGGGGTTTTCTCCTTTATGGTTTCCCCGAGGAAAATCTTTGTGTCTCTTGTGTTTATGCTGTGCTTGTTATTCTCTCAGTAAGATCCTAGATAATTATTGATTAAATTGTGAAAAACTAACATGTATAAGGCTAGGCATCTCTGGTCGGGGTACTTGAAGAAACTGGAGAGGGTTTGTGGCCCCTTGAATAGACAATGGAATTACCCGCATATCTCATAATAGATGGGTTAGTGGAAAATGAAGTGCTCCTTTGTCTTGACCTTTTGAAGATGGCATAGTTGGCAAATCCTATTTGATTTGATGAATTTGGTGGCCAGTTTCAACTTGAAGTCTATGTGGACCCACTAGAAATTGCCTCGTGAAATACAAAGGGAATGCACCCAATGGTAGGAGGTGGGGTTGGATAATGAGTTTGTCCCTCACCTTTAGGAAGTGCTTAGCGTAGAAGGACATCTTCAAACTTAACTCGCATTGAGGGTTGGTCCAAGTGACTTGTACAAACTACTTGCATATGTTGTTTGAGATGATTTTGTTCAATTCTTGTTCGAGAGTTAAGGTGGCTAGGTGCATCTAGGGAGTTTTGAATGGAGGAAGATGGTCCATTGAAATACCCACTGAATCTAAAAGATCTTAGACCCCTGCAAATCAATATTGAGCATGGCTAGGAGGGCTAGTAGAAGAAATGAACTTTGATGATTCATGGGCCATGTATGAATATTGGCCTCGTCACTTGGTTGAGTCGATGAAAGTTTGGATGCGATGTAGAAGTGAGACACAATTGAGTATAGTGTCAAGTTAGAGGGGCAAGTTGTTGAACTTTGCAAGGATGATGGATGAGAGATGAGAAATGAGATTTAGAAGGAAGCATTTGGCAAAGGTAAGATGAGAATCTATTCGAGTCTCCCTTGTAAAAAAGGATAGTGATTTGGGGTTTGGCTTAGGGGTGGGGGGGTCAAGGTTAGGGGAGAATATGCATAGAGAGAGAAAGAGAGGAGGGCGTGGTCACTTAAGGGGATGAGGGTAATTGAGAAATGGCACACAAAAGGCAGCAAGTCTCGATTAGACATGACATAATCTATTACACTAGCTCTCGACTACGATGGAAGCATGTGAAGTAACAAGACTCAAGAAAGGAGGAGAGGTCTTTTAGGATCAACAACTTGTGAGATTCCCAAGTTGTAAGACGTGGCCACCATAAGCTACAATGGGCCCCAAAGCATTGTTAGATACTCAATGGAGTCAATTGACTTTGGATCTAACTCTTGAATACAAAACTTGAGAGCTCAGGTGTAGGCATTAGGGTCGCCCAGAAGGATGGCCTCCCAAATTATTGAATAATGAGAAATGCCTGCGTATAAGTCTAGGTAGGGATACCTAATTGAGTTGCTGAGTTGCTATGAATAAAAAACAAAGACGAGGTTGAGGGGAAGTAGCATACTATGATGTAGATGTCTTTGGAGAGAGATTCCAAGCCTCTAAATTAAATCCACATGAACTTGGTGAACTTGTTTGAGGCTACCCTAAAGACCCTGCTTTGAAGGGAGTCTTGAGTCAAACAAGCTACTCTAACTGAACCTATGACATAACTTGATCACCTAGTTTCCTATCTACAAACTGAAAGCCAGTGGTAACTTGCAATGTTTGAGAGTGGTCGAAAACGACTTGCATGTGTCTTAGTGATGAAGAGGATGTTTGACAACCCAAGAGCATCATAAATCTCAGTCGGTGATGATCAAACTATCTGTTATAGCTTGAGTTAGTACTTAAGTGGAAAAGTCTCAACCCACTAGTGCTATCAAGAGCAACTTCAAAAATTAGCACCATTCTCAGTACATTGCTAATTTTATACTCTTAGGCCAACTTTCAAAGGCCAAGGGAGGCTTTCCTTTAGGTTTGATTGGATTTGGTTTTTCGAGACAGAGCTAAGGGAAATGAGATCAACTTAATTGTGATGTGTGTTATATTACTTAATTGATTTCCTAAATGAGCATTTAACCATTCAAGATATATCATATTCAATAGATCAGATACTTAGAAATAACATGAACCAAGAACATTAACCATAAGGCATCAAGAGTCATTAACTTCATACATTTATTGATCCATGAAAAAAAGTAAATTAATGAGCTTTGTGCAAGTGAAAGATAGAAGTGTACAAAAGCTTGCAAAATGTAATTCTAGAAATTATTATCACTTGGTTAATGATTGTGTGATTTATGAGTTGTAATTTATCATCCCACAAAATGTATAATTCTAGAATATAACAAGGAAATACTTGGCCAATGAAAAATATAAATTTTGACCATCATTAGCCAAGTAAACTTCAAGTATTCTTGTTGTTATGTATCATTCATTGTGGCAGCAGATCGTAGAAATTTTCAGAATTCAAATGTACTCACCTAGTCAATATTGAAAGGTAATTTAGCAAGTAAAATTAATATCTAACTAAGCACAAAATTTTCAAAATTCATAAGTTGTTGTCCCAAACAAATTTACAGTGGAAAAATGGCAAGAAAACTCAAATGAAACCCAGATTTACAGAGCAAAGAAAGTGCATAATTTGTATGAACAAAAATCTGAATTTTTAGAGTGCTATGTTGCTTTTCAAAAATTTTCAGAAATTTAGATAGTTGCTGTAATACTTTCTAGAAATTAAAACTTGCAATTTCCAACCAATAAAAACTATTAAAAATGGTAAAAAGTTCAAGATCTAATGTCCAAAATTTTTAATAGTTAGATATTGCATGAAACCTCTGGAGAATATATGAAGAAATGTGATTTTTTAGGGTTGTTTTTAGTAAATAAAAATGCAGAAAATCAAACTAATTAATAGACAATTAATCTAATAAGTAAATCTAACCCAAATAAACAAGTTAAACTATTTTTGAAAAATAAGAAAATATTTTTTGAATTTTTTGAGAATAAATCTACCCTAGTAATTACTTCAAACTAGTCTGTAAAATTAAAATAAATATTTGTTGGATTTTTTGAAATAAGATCTACCCTAAAATACAAGAAAATTAAGAAGTTTTGGTACTTTTTTGGTTGGAGAATTTAGAGAGGTGACTAGTGCATTCAAACCCTTGGACTATGGGGTCGTGGAATCAAATATTCCAAGTGGCCTTCTATGTAAATGCTTAGTTGGAATCTCTGCAAGAAACAAGACGAATTCCTATCCCAAACTAGTGAAACTCCATGTAAATTTTCACCAAGGAAGTGTGGCTTCTATGGCACACACCTCCAACTTATGTCCTAGCTTGTGCCACTTGATTTGCAACCCCTACTAAGGTAGCCAAACCACAAACAAACATCAAGATTACAACACAAAACAACAAGGTTATTCCACTTGAGCAAGTTTACCCTTGTAGTGAACTAAAAGCGTAAACTTTATAATGATAAAAATAACATGTTACCTCAATAACAAATCACCAAGTTGTTCCCACCATAGAAGAAGAAGCTCAATAGACAAAACCTTTGCATGCAAGATGATAGTATTTCTCTCCAATGCTCAACAATAATGAGAATGAGAACTGAGCTCTCTTATATAAAAGAAAAGCTCAACTTTCCCTACAATCTGTGTTACTGGATTTTTCCACACTGGGCTGATATACTGTAGTCTGTAACTAAGTAAACTTAGCAGCGGAAATAAACAAGGAACAACAATCTGTAATAAACATTTTTACACAGGAAATTTGGTCAAATGACCTTGGAAAAACCCCTTAGGGGGAAAACCAGTCCAAGAGAGTATTTGTATTAAGAACTCATGAAGGAGATAATCTCATAAATTTACAACAGTATTCCAGCCTATTAAAACACTGTATTTTTCACAAATACAGTCCCAAAACACTTAGATATTAGTGCCACTTACACCTCGATTTCAGAGCAGCAACAACAAGGTACAATACAACCCAACAGCAAGGTACAATACAGCCCCTCTTGTATGGCGTGTTCTACATTAAATGCTGTAACAGCAACTCAGAAAGCAGTGCCCAGCTACAATAAAAAACAGTAAGGATTTGCCTCAATCTCATACCTTGAAATCTGTGCCAAACACTTCATTGAAATTTGTTCCAAAATGGCCTCGATTTCAGTGCTAGCATACTGCTGTATGGACTTGCACTAATGACTGTACGGACCACTTTTGTACTCTGCTGTACAGTCTTCTTCAATGCTGGAAATGCTCATTGGGATGCGTGCCCACCTTTCTGTGGGGATTTGCGCCCCCTTCTACTGTCTTTTCCTCCCCAATCCTTCAAGTTCACTTTCTCTTGGAAACTCATGCCTCTCACACAAAATATTCTCCACTCTCCAAAAGGCTCTCTTGGAATGTCTCTCGCACTTCTCCAAAACACTCTTGGAAAATGTCTCTCACACTTCTCCAAAACTCTTTTGGAAAATGTCTCACACCTCTCCAAAACTCTCTTGAAAAAAATGAGTGTGTCTAAACTCTCCTACTCTTTTTATTAATTTTGAGATTGACTTTGTCTCTTCACTTTCCCAAGTGACTTTGTCTCTTCACTCCCCAAGTGACTCTTTGCTTTCCATGGGAGAGACAAATTACACTTTATGAAATAAAAATCATTTTTCATTCACAGCTTCAATAAAAACTCACATTAACTTTATAAAATTAAAGTTAATGACTAGGAAAGTCAACAAGGTCCTCTCAATGTAGAAGACCTTCCTCGCTACAAATTTCAGCATTGCAAACATTGATTTAAATATTTGAACGTCTTGTCGCTTTTGGAGCTCATAGCTTTCTAAGTTGCTTGTGGAGTCCATGAATTATTTGACAAAATCCATGAACATTAACATGTTGGTGCTTATTGGTTTGGAAAAGAATGGTAAGAGTTTGTTGGAAAGGGCTCACTCGCTTGGTGTTAGAAGCTTTAGAATATATGGGAAATTGTGCCACAAAATGCCTGTGTCGTTAGGCTCAAACACACGACCATGACCACGACTAGATTAACTCGGCTATAATTTATAGATGCTCACAATGTCCTCGAGCTCACGATCGAAAGGATGATCTGTAGGGCTCAAATCCATGATTTTAGCAAGATAAAGTTATATTAATCGATTCACGTTCATGAAGTTTAAAGTGATGAAGTAAAAGTAAGGTAATGTGTTTTATACAATTTGGGTTTTTTTTTGTAAGGCTTGAGCCCACGAAGTTTTGAACCGGTGACCTTACGCAAGAGCTGTCTTAACAGTACACCCATTCATCGTCTATTCTATGCCTCGTGGGCAATTTAGGTTGTTGATATAAAGTGTCCTTAACTTTTTATAATCAATCCATATAAATAAATTATTATATCATAAATAATTGAAATTAAAATATACATAGTAATTTTGTAATTATTAATTGGATTAGTTATAACTTATTATCTATAAACATTATCCATCAATTATTTATTTTATATAACTATTATATATATATATTAAGGTTTTATTTTTAAAATTTATTTATTATTATTATTATTATTATTTGTACTTGTCGTTTCTTTGTAGTATTCGGATCTTGACTTTTTTGAAAAGTTGATGGATTCGTATTTGAATCTGTGTAACTTAGTCTACAATAAAATAATGATAGACGTGCTAAAACTCGATATATATCCTAGGGACACTCCAAGATAGAGTCAAAAAAATATAAAATATGCTAAACCTCCTAACAAACTATTCAATAAATGAGCATATGGTACAATACAAGTCCCCAAAACTAGGGCGCTTTTTTAAAAAGGTCCAAAAAGGCGAGTGCGAAAAAATTACGATGCAACACTTTAATGGCAGTTCTCGATTTTTTAACTTTCTTAATATTTATTAGATTTTCTATTATACCCAAATTTTGGAAATCTTGTGGCCATTTTGCATCCAAAGGTGTAGTGAGATGGCACAATTATGAGCTCTCGGCCAAAAAATAAATGCCCCTGAAGTTAGGACGCCCCTCCAAGTGTGCTGGGTGTTAAAGAAATGTAATTGCGGAAGATATTCTAGATGTATTTGTCATTGTAAGAGTCATTGATGTAATTGATATTGATGTCATTGATGTAATTGATATTGTAAGAGTCATTAAAAGAGTCGATAACTAGAAAATAATATTTTATTGTAAAGAGTACAGGTCAACCCAGTTAGGTGAGTTAGAGCCAACCTAGTTAGTAAAAGGTCAAGTCAAATGTAAAGTATAAATAGGAGATTGAGTTGCTCATTTGTAACACTCACCTCACTCAGACAAGTTCGCATAGGAGAGAGAGAGAGAGAAGTTCGCACAAGTGGAAGAGAAGCTGATTTTGTCTTGGGGTTTATCTTTGTACTTTGTGAATTCTATATTGAGGAAGTTTACCGAGGTTTTCTCCCTTGTGGTTTCCTCGAGAGAAATATTGTGTTCATTGTGTTTGCTGTGCTTGTATTTCTTTCAGTGATAGATTGTTTAATGTTATTATGCTAAACAAAGTGAAAAACTAATATGGTATCAGAGCAGGCCTGAAAGAAAACACTGTGCAGTTGTTGCCTAGGGTTTCCATTTTCGGAAACTAGTCATCTTGGCATTTTCGCTATAAATCACTTTTGGCGAAGGTTTAGGATCTGAAACTTGGACATGCTGAAGATGAAATATTCATGTACCTTGTGTGCGAGTTTTAGCCTCCTCCAGAATTCAGTTTTAAAAAGGTGACCTAGGGAGAAATGCTATATCTTGGGCTACGAAGATCCAAATCGAATTTCGTAAGATGTTTCGAGAAGTGCACAAACTGTAGTTTCTCTGGTGTGAGTTTCAGAACCAGAAGATGAAACAGTGACATGTGGCAGTCTGTACAAGTTCGCTATATTGAAACAATCCATAAACAGGTCATCTTGGGAAACTTAGCATAAGTTCCACTTGGTGAATCCAATCCTAATCTAACCTGTGGGTTTGGATAGAGGACAGATCAGAATATAGCAGGATGAAGTTTTAGACCTTGAGGAGTAGAAATTTCGGAGATACATCAGAATTAAGACTCGATAAATTTGCAATAGAAATTGAAGAAACTAGGGCTTCCTATTCCAGGAGCTCTCTCCACAGATCAACTGAAAAAGAGAGTGCATCTAACTCGCCTCACCATGGTGCATCTTTCTGAAGCAGATTTCAATTTTGAGAATTTTCATTTTTGGGTCCACCACTGCAGCCCGGAGAACTAGGGCATCAAGTTTTTGGATCATCTGTTGACAGAATTGGGAAAATGAGTACTTTGCTCAACTCACCTTTAGGAGGTGAATTTGCTCATCCAATTAGTTTTCCAAAATATTGAAGTCGGAAATTAGGGTTTCTTTGTCAAACCCTAGGTCAAGGAAGAAGCAGTTTTTAGAAGGACAACTTTTTTGATAAGTCTCAAATCTATTCTGTTTCCATTTGAGGTTCTCATATTATCAAGATGACAAACAATACCAAGCTTGATGAGAAGCTTGAGGGAGTTGAGAATTTTAGAACATGCAAACATAAAGTCATGCTCATTCTTGAAGAACATGACCTAGAAGGCTTTATAAAGGAAGGGCTTACAGAATCAGAGGGAGATGAAGCCAAAGCAATGCACAAGAAGGATATGGTCAAAGCTAAGAGGATCATAGTTGATTCTGTCAAAGATCATTTGATTCCTCAAGTATCCTCAAAGAAGAGTCCAAAAGAAATGTTCAATGGCTTGATCAACTTGTTTGAAGGAAAGAATATTAACAGGAAGATGACCTTCAGAAATCAACTCAAGGGTGTGAAGATCCAGAAGTCTAAGACTATGCACTCATACTTCTCCAGAGTGTCCCAGATCAAAGAACAATTAGAAGCTATTGGAGATATGGTGGAAGATGTTGAAGTTGTGATGACCACACTAAATGGTCTTCTTAGAGATTGGGAACCTTTTGTTCGTAGCATATGCGCTAGGAAGAAATTAATCCAGTTTAGACAACTATGGGAAGAGTGTGTGCAAGAAGAAGAAAGGATAACAGTAAGAGAAGAGAAGTTAAATGATGATGAAGATTAAGCTTTGGCAACCCATGCCAAAGGAAGGGACAAAAGGAAGAATCATGAACATTCTCATGACCACTCTCCTAGAAGATCGCAAAGACCTCAAAAGTGAAAGAAGTTCAAGAGAGACCTATCTTCAGTTGAATGTTACTCCTGTCACAAGACATGACACATTGCGAAATATTGTCCACTCAAATCTGGACAACATAAGATGCAGAAGAAGAGATTTCATGCTCATGCAACAGAAGACAGTGAGTATGATGAAGAAGTCAAAACCAAAGGAGATGTAGACTCCAGTGAAGAATATGTTCTAATATCATCCCTCACTGGTTCAATATCTCATGGAAGTGATACTTGGCTAGTAGATAGTGGAGCTTCAAAACATATGACGAGATACAAAGAATCCCTCTCACATCTCATACAGAAGGAATCTCCACACAAGGTAAAGCTTGGAGATGACTATCAATATCCCATCAAAGGAATGGGAGAAGCTTCTTACAAATTGGACTCTAGAAAGTCCATAAACATGAAGGATGTACTTTATGTACCATGTTTGAAGAAGAACCTTCTATCTATTTTAGCATTAGATAAGAAAGGTCTTCGAATTGCATTTATAGATGGTGAAGTTCTTATGTGGCTAAAGGGGAAGACTATTAATGATGCAATAGTCGTTGGAGTAGAAGGAGGACTTTACAAGCTTAAGGGTCATGCAGATGCAGTATTGATGACCAATACCATGAGCCCTTGTGAACTATGGCATTGAAGACTAGCTCATGTACACTACAAAGCCTTACCGATCGTAAGTAAGGTGATGATTGGACTACCAGAAATCCAGGTTGATCATGAAGGAGTATGCAAAGGATGTGCTCAAGGAAAGGGTACGAAGAATCCATTTCCAAGCAGTGACAACAAAGCTAAAGGTATTATGGACATTATTCATTCCGACATTTGTGGACCTATGTCTATGACTTCATTAAGCGTTTTTTGAAAAGCTTAAAGAGTTTAAGGCTCTTGTAGAAAAAATCTCCGAAGAGAAGATAAAGATACTAAGGACAAATAATGGAGGGGAATACACTTCAGGTGATTTCAAAGATTTTTGTAAACAAGTAGGGATTAAGAGGGAGCTTACTATTCTCTATAATACACAACATAATGGTGTAGCTGAAAGAAAGAACATAACTATCATGGAAGCAGTGAAGGCCATGATCCATGATCAAGACCTACCCATGCATCTATGGGAGGAAGCAGCTAGAACCGCAGTCTATGTACATGATAGAATCTCTCACAGTGCTCTTGGCAACAAGACACCAGAAGAGATGTTTGTTGGTGTGAAGCCTGAAGTCAGTCACCTAAAGATATTTGGATGTCCAGTATTTATTCACATTCCAAAAGAGAAGAGATCGAAGTTGGAACCTTAAAGAAAGAAGGGAATATTTGTGGGTTACAGTGAGCAATCAAAGGCTTACTGTATCTACATCCTAGGATTTCGCCAGATTGAGCTCAACCGGGATGTTACATTTGATGAAGACACAACCTTCAACAAGTCTAAGAAGACTCATGAGGATGAAGAGGAGCATGAAGCTCCTAGAGTTACATAAATTAATAATGTAGTAGATAGAAATGTTGAAGAAGAGCCTACTCCAGAAGATCATGATATGACAGAACCTTAAAGACCTGAGGAGACACCACATGAAGAAAATCCACAGAAGAGAAGACTACCTTGGGTACGAGAAATAATACAAGATGCAGGAAGATATGGTGCTCCAGAAGGAAGCAAGAGACCAAGGCCATATTCCAGTTTTGTAGCCTTGATGCGTAACCTTGTTGAAGAAGAACCTACATGTTTTGAAGATGCGATAAAGAAGAAAGGAACAGGACCTCGGAATCAGATAGAGCACATTGTTTGAGACTTCTGCAAGGAGACTAGGATTAAGAGAGATCCTACCAAACAAACAAAGATAAGTATTTGAATTGCCAATTTCTTTATTGTCCTGTTGTTCACATATTTATGTTCCTAGATTTAATATGTGTATTATGCATGTTAGAATGTTTACATTGATGAACAGAATATGCATGTTATGGGTAAGTGGCCTATGGTGCTGTACAACATTCCATTACTACTTATCTAGATTGAAACCTTTTTGCTGACATATTGGGAGTAGTGCATGCTCTTAATAATGTTTTGGTAGAGATGGAAGGCATCTAGAAAGTTACCGTATGAATACACATAATATGGATGAATGTTGTGTTGAAGCATTGGCTAAGATAGTTGCATGACTGTGTGAATTTGTCATTATTAATATGTTTTGGAAAGTATGAAATGTTTCTAACCATGCAACTGAACTTGACTTGTAGGAAATATCGTGTATGATCACCTACAAATGAAGAATGATGAGATTTTCTTAGAACAAGACTTATGAAATCAAGAAGTACAAAGCAAAAAGAGGGAGTCGATTATGATGAGATGTTGCTCCAGTGGCCAAACTCAATGGTGGATATTACACTTGATAGATGGTGTAATCAAATTAGAAGCAGATATCGACCAACCTCCATGACTCAGGACTCTCTACAGAGAACCACATGTGTGCAGATTGAAGAAGACTTTGTACGGGCTTAGAAGGCACCGAATGATCACCTGGAGTGATGATGATGATTGGAGCTCCTTCGAAAGAAGGAGTGGGGTCTGAAAGTACCTCCCTCGAAAGAGGGAGTGATGATGATGGTAATTCCAATCCTTAGGTGACTAATGCCAGTCCAAGGGTGACTGAAGATCAGTACTTGTCAACTGATAGAGTTCCAGTCCTTAGGTTATTGATGCTTGTCCAAGGGTGACTGAAGATCAGTGCTTGTCGACTGATAGAGTTCCAGTCCTTAGGTGACTGATGCCGGTCCAAGGGTGATTAAAGATCAGTGCTTGTCGACTGATACGGTTCCAGTCCTTAGGTGACTGATGTCGGTCCAGGGGTGATTGAAGATCAGTACTTGTCGACTGATAGAGTTCCAGTCCTTAGGTGACTGTTGTTGGTCCAAGGGTGACTGGAGATCGAAGAAGGAGTGGGGTCTGAAAGGACCTCCCTAGAAAGAGGGAGTGGTGATGATAGTGATTCCAGTCCTTAGGTGACTAATGCCGGTCCAAGGGTGACTGAAGATCAGTACTTGTTGACTGATAGAGTTCCAGTCCTTTGGTGACTGATGCCGATCCAAGGGTGACTGAAGATCAGTACTTGCCGACTAATAGAGTTCCAGTCCTTAGGGGACTGATGCCAGTCCAAGGGTGACTAAAGATCAGTACTTGCCATCTGATAGAGTTCCAGTCCTTAGGTGACTGATGTCGGTCTAGGGGTGAATGAAGATCAGTACTTGCCGTCTGATAGAGTTCTAGTCCTTAGGTGACTGATGTCGGTCCAAGGGTGATTGGAGATCAGTACTTGTCGATTGATAGAGTTCCAGTCCTTGGGTGATTGATGTCGGTCCAAGGGTGACTGAAGATCAGTACTTGTCGAATGATAGAGTTCTAGTCCTTAGGTGACTTATGTTGGTCCAAGGGTGACTGAAGATCAGAACTTGTCGAGTGATAGAGTTCCAGGCTTTAGGTGACAGATGTCGGTCCAGAGGTGATTGAAGATCAGTACTTGCTGACTGATAGTGTTCCAGTATTTTTGTTTACTAATGATTGATGTTGTTCCAGTATCGTGTTTACTGATGATGTTCTAGCAGAGGATGTTGTTGATGATGTTCCAGCAAAGGATGTTGCTGACGATGATGTTCCAACAGAGGTTGTTGCTGATGATGTTCCAACAAAGGATGTTGCTGACGATGATGTTCCAGAAGAGGATGTTGCTGATGATGTTCCAGCAAAGGATGTTGTTGACGATGATGTTCCAACAGAGGATGTGGTTGATGATGTTCCAACAAAGGATGTTGCTGACGATGATTTTCCAATAGATGATGATTATAATGCTGATGGTGATATTCCAATAGATGATGTTGATGGTGATATTCCAGCAGATGATGATGTTGATGGTGATATTCCAACAATGATGATGATGATGTTGATGGTGATATTCCAACAGATGACATTGATGTTCCAACAAATTCTTGCTGATGGTGATGATGATGTTGATGATACCATAGACATATGATGATGTTCCAAAAACTTCCTACGACATATAGAGATTCACAAGTCAGTTGGAAAACTGTTGATGCTGTTGATGTTGCCCGTAGAATACCTTCCTAGTTAAGAGGGAGTGTTAAAGAAATGTAACTGCGAAAGATAATCTAGATGTGTCTGTCTATTGTATTATTGTATTCCTCCTTCTGGAGATGTCATTGATGTAATTGATATTGTAAGAGTCATTAAAAGAGTCAATAATAAAATAATAAGTTAGGTCGGCTTGGAATAACTAGAAAATAATATTTTATTGTAAAGAGGAAAGGTTGGCCTAGTTAGGTCAGTTAGAGCCGACCTAGTTAGTAAAAGGTCAAGTCAAATGTAAATAAATAGGAGATTGAGTTGCTCATTTGTAACACTCACCTCACTCACACAAGTTCGCATAGGAGAGAGAGAAGTTCACACAAGTGGAAGAGAAGTTGATTTTGTCTTGGGGTTTATCTTTGAACTTTGCGAATTCTATATTGAGGAAGTTTGTCGGGGTTTTCTCCCTTGTGGTTTCCCCGAGAGAAATATTGTGTTCATTGTGTTTGTTGTGCTTGTATTTATTTCAGTGATAGATTGTTTAATGTTATTATGCTAAACAAAGTGAAAAACTAACACTAGGAACATGACAAAGTGTAGCGCTCCATATATAGGTGCCTAATGATCATCCAACATAATAATAAAATCACTTTAGGTAATGAAGTTATCTATCATCAAAACTTATGTGAATGTTCATCTAATATAACAATAATACGCAAGATACATGTTACATGTACACCTTTTCTAACAACTTAATGATTTATAATTTTTTAACTCATCTAGTCTAACATTAGTGTGACCCTTGTAACGCTTTTACATGTGAGAGTCCTAAGATGACTTAAAGAGCCTAGTTACCTAATTTAAGTGAGGGTACATGAGGTGAAGTACGCACATAGGGAAGAAACAGGTCTTTGTAAAATAACCATCATAGGAATATAAGTGTATTGGTCTAGCCTTAACTTTCAAGAGTTAGGATTTTTTATATGTTTTTTCCATATGTGTGCTTACGAAGAGATGTCATGGCTCATCCATCCTCGCGCCTTCATATTTCGACCCCTCTATTTTATTTTTCTTTTGGTAATTCATTCATTTACATTTCATTTAGCCCTTTCATTGGCTTAGTCCCTTTTTCTTCAGATGTGGCTTTGATAACTCGGGACAAAAGAACATGGCTTTTGCAATGGGGAGTATCTACCATGATCTTTTCCATTTGCATTTTTGCATTTCATTCATCAGAATCCTTTTCAGAGAGTACACGACTCTTTTAGCTTTATTGAGGCACTCATACATTGGAATAGTAATGAGACCATATGTTATTACTAATGACAAGTGAATTGGTTAGCGAGAATAAAAATAGCTAAGTAAAAAGTTATGAAATGGATGAAAATCAGTTGACTTAGTTTACCAAGGTACAAGCCAACCTTTGTACTAACATACTTATTAAGTTTTAAGGATAACAATAAGGTTAGACTAAAAGATGAGCAACAATTTAAGTATATGAGCCATTATAGAAGCATTCATGTAACATCTCAAGCTAACATATCGTCATATTAGAAAACATGCTAAGAGTAAATGAAGGTTATAAAATATCACTTTACTAGAGGATCAAGCATTGTCTCTTACTAGGCACATCGAGGGACATGGACCATTTGATATATGCTAAAGGAGCTTTGACCAATGATCTATGGTGACGTTGTAGATCTCATCTCAGGAATCTTTCATCAAAATCACCATTGCTGAAAAAGCAATAACACTTTCCATTGCCATTCCAACAACCAATTGATATGCTTGAGCCTTGTTGCCTCTCCCATTGGGCACATCATTTGGAGAACCTAGGTTGGGTTTCCCACCTAGGGTGAAGGAATGCCCTAAAATTTTCAATGATTGCCCATTTCTCTTTTTGTTGTGTTGCCATAACGAACTACTTGAAGTGTTTGAGGACCACAATTTGTGATTTGGTAAGATCTTCTTCAAGGAAGATACTCTTGGGAAGAGAATAACCTTCGCTTAGCTCCAAGGGCTTGAAATCAATCTTTTGAAGACTTTAACCTAAAAAGAAAGGGTGGAGTTGAATCCAAGCCAAGCCTTTTAAAGGGCCACATCAAGGAGGTCAAGAGTGTCCCTAAGAAACGTGATCAAAACCTCCATGGGGTTTGACGAAGGATGAGGTAGACAAAGCCCCTTCACCTTAACATTTAGCTTTCTTTCTCTACTAGTGTGCTTCTTAATCAACTTAGCTTGCACTACTTCCTCAATTGTTGCAAGGGTGGGTGGGAGAGCTCCATCCCTTCCTCGAACCACTTGTGCCCATAAATTGATGCGTGTTTGGGTTTCTTTTTTTTAAAGGTGGCTTGTTGGGTTTTGATCTCCTTTTGCTTGGTTTTAAGGTTGAGGATTTCTACATGCAAGGTGCCATTGGGGGTGTGGGGCTTATTTCTCTTTGTTTTCATTCAACAATTTGTCGAGTGATAGGTTCTCTAATTCCACCTTGGAGACCTTATTTGAGAAAGTGAACATTTCTTGTTGTACTTGTTCTAGTAATTTTTCCAGCTATGAATCTACGTAGCTAATAAGATTGAGTCTTTTGAAAGAATTACTGTGTTGTCAAAGTCATGATTGCCACTTGTATATTGTTGTTTTGTTGTGTTTGTGTTTTGTTGTTTTCCTAGAATTGGACCAATATTCTTGCTTGGTTGTTGTTGCATGGTTACCCCCATTGACACCTCAATAGAAAGGGAGGATGAACTTGGGTTTTGTGTGTATTCTTATATATTGTCTAGTAGGATGATCCAAAGAGGGGTTAATGCTATAGGCATATAGGGTGGCTTTGTTGAGGATGACAGGGATGCATGCGTTCTTTGGCAAGGGCAATTCCTGGAGTGTAGTACACTCTCAAATAGGCCTACAAATCATCGCTACTACTCTCATGGGTTTTAGTTTGAGTTTTGGTGGATTCAATTCTCACTCTGTATGTGGCAATCATGATTCATAGGTTTAGTCTTTTTCCCTTTTCCACCTCACAGTTGCATGGACACAAAGAATTCTACCCTAGTCATCGTTAGCAAAACCTTTTTGATCGGGCTAAGCAAGTTGACTTTTGGATTTTCGCTCTCATTCAACTCTTTGTCGAACTTGCGAAAAATTGAAAGAGCCATTGGGTTCCATAGAATGCTGAGTATAACCATTTTTTGAGTGGATCAATCGAGAAGAGAAGCCCTTGACTAGAGTTGTTGCCTTCAACCAAACTTATTCCTTCAATGAAATCCATTGCTTTGAATTTAGTGGGCTAGACACATCTTTTTTATTTAGGATTTTCTTGAAAATACATCAAATCAAAGGAAAATCTATCAAGACATGAAGGTGTCTTGTTTATGATCTTGTCACCCTCTAATCACCCTTGGTTCTGAACTTGTCATACTCAATTCTGATGAAAAACAACATAAAGGAGGTGCCTTGATTTTGATCTTGTTGCCCTCTAATCACCCTCTAATCGTTGGTTGGTTGTCAGAGGATTGAGGAAAAATTGTGGGGTTTGGTTGAGGACAAGTGAAGGGTTGACGAGACCTTTGACCATGAGCTATCAAGGAGGGGTTCCTTAGTGACAGATTTGGTCATGGATGTGGTTAGTCACAAACGAAGAGAATGAAGGTTGCATTATTATTTTGTATTAGCTTCATATTAAATGTTTGTATACAACATTGTCTTTTAATGTACGTTGAGTGAGATATATCTTGGAACTAATTTGCATTTGGCACCTTTTATTTGAATATATATGCACTATAATCAATGGTCTTCCAAGCGTAATCATACTTGTAGGAAAGAGAAATTGCCATGCAGATACTTTTGGATGGTAATCCATGCCAAAATATTGAAGGAGCAAAAGAGGAGATGTGAATAGATGATCTCGTTGAATGTGTTGGCCATTGTCCTCAAAGAGATGTTGGATGAGAAGGCCTCTTGGCTCAACCATTTCCCATGTGAGTTTTACAAGGCCACATGTGTCTTCATTGGGTCAAACTTTCGACAGTTTTACAAAGAAGCTTTATGAAAGTAGTGTTTGGATGTTGATGTCAATCAAGGTTCATCGAGTTTATACTCAAGGGAGGATGTGAGAGGTCAATCGCTAGGGATCTATCACCCCATGCAACAACGTCGACAAGATTTTGCTCAAGGTGCTAGCATTGTGTTGCCTAAGGTTGTGAGTTTGGAGCATATGAGCTTCATTCAAGGGTGTTACATTCTAGACAATAGCATTGTAGTTTTTGAAGGCACGAAGTAGGCTTGAGCCTCTAGGTTGGATCATGGGTGTGCTCTTCATCAATATCAACTTTGAATAATATTATGACAAAGTGGAATGGCTATTCATTCTAATAATCCTCAAAGCTCTTGTCTGCGTCAACCCTTTCCTCTTTGAAGCGATGCAAAACATTGTTTGCAAAAGCCTTGGCCTGCCTCTTCATTAATTGATGTAAGTCTTAGGAGGTGGGATTGTTTTGTACCATCTACCAAGGATGTGCTATTGTTCTAGCTTTATATGTCTTGGCCACAAAAATGCTTGGGTACCTCATGTGCCATAGGGATTGATTAAGGGGACCCCCCTTCTTAATTGTTGGAAAACATGGATATTGCAAAAGTATATAATTGAGAATCCAATAATAATTGGTGGTGTCAGTGGTGTTACCAAACATTGTTATAGCATTGCAGCACAAGTAACATCATTAGACGTCATAATATTAAGTGTGTAATAGATTGATCTAAGAGATCATCTATATATACTTGAGTGTTTAATCAATTTCTCTAAAACTAGGTTGATATGGTCAACTTAGGTCATAAATGTTAGCCCCAAAGCTATTAGATAAATTTGCCTTTTTAGCCCTTTAGCAATTTGATTGAACAATCAACTAAATCCATAGCACATGACTATTGTGTTGGTAGTTGACACATCATATCCTTAGTCAATTTTGAACTTTTCCTAACTTGATCAAGAAGGATTAGGTTTGCAATGTGGACCATATAATGTGAAAATCATAATCTTTTGATTTTTTGTTCTTTTTCTTTTTGAAAGTACATATCTATTTTGAAGGGAAGCCTCTCATGGAAACCCAAGGGATGCTTTCCCATGTTCGCGGATGGCATTACTAGTAAACTTGTAGATGTAGACTAGTGCACCTCACCCAAGGGGATTTGAGCTAGGAACTTGTTGGCATGGAACTAGCCAAATGCTTGACAACATTAATGACAATCAATTGAGTTAATCTCATAATTTTGAAAGTAAGGATTATGTCATTTTTTAATAATAAAAATTGGAGCTGTTGGGAGGCAAATATGAATTGTGTGTCGTATTTTGTGTCTAAGAAATCTAGACTCATTTTTGGCAAAGGCTTACCATGCATAACACACTTTGATAAACTCACCCTACTTGATAGTTTTAAGTTTGATAAAAATTGATTTTAAGGACACGACTTATTTCAACAAAGTACAATTGTATTTGTGAATTTGCTAAGTATGACACAACAACCTCCATAAAATATAGGGCTCACGCACAAAAAATCTCCTTTAGCAGGTAGATTGTTGACACTCCTGGACTCAACCATAAACTTGATCTATAGACTTTATGCTTAGACTCAACCAATCAAGCATACTAATCAACCTCCCTCAACTTGCATTGTACACTGCATATTAGGGAAAATTTTAGGGCCTTAATTTTGGCCATGTGCTACTTTTTCATTTTTTATTTTCCAAACAATAGAATTGCCATTTTTTTTTTCTATAAAATGATTTGCCCAAATTCTATAGGATATATTTTTTTTTATTATAAAACTCACCAAAAATTTCTAGAAATTGTATAAAATCCTTGGAGATTTAAATATTTTTACAAAAATATTGCTAGTCATTTTATTGTTGGAATATTAAGAATTAGTAAGATTCACCAAGGTTTTTACACTTGAAGTTAAGTATGGATTTTTAATGTTTTGCTTGTGCATATATGTGTATAGGTTTTGAAAATAATTCTAAAGTAATCATCTAAGATATTAAATTCCAAAACTTATTGCTATCACTCGAGTGTGGCCTTTGCAATTTCAATTTGGAGGGGTGTGAGGCTACGTGGCTTGACGTAACAACCATGATGCTTCTATCTCTTTTCGGCCACCTTTGTGGGGGTGAATTGACCACTTGTGTGATATTTGAACCCAGTTGGGGGTTAGGACAATACTCTGCTTTCTCCAACCTAGTTAACTTGTCATGGCTCACACATTTTTATATAAAAGAATTATAATGATCATGTCTAATTGCTTCAAACCATAAATGTCCTAGCGAATTCTTAATAACAAGATTACATAACCGAGGGTGATGGGCTCACCTTGAGTTCTTCAGGCAATAATTTTGACTTGGACAAAGATCTTGAATTCAAAGCCGTCATTTGCAATCTGTCATGGATATTCTATTGGAATAGTTTGTCACAACAGGTCTTCTAATACTCTACAATCTCTTATCATTGAGTGTTTTACTTTAGATTGTAGATTTAATGTTACTCGCTTAATGCTGCAATAAATTGAAATTGAAATGAAAGAAGCAAATAAATAACAGGCCATATACACAATAAACATAAGATATATCCTAGTAAAGCCTAATACAAGAAAAAGCCCAGCTTAAAGGCAAGACCTATTCTCTGCCCTTTTCCTCTCAGTTTAAAATGCAAATACAAAGAAAGGGATACTCACAATGGAGTTGCCATGTCTCTGGCCAATATGATTGCTACATGATCTTCTAATTCCTTTGTTTTGCTTTAATATCCCATTGCTAGATGTTTTGTTCAACTATGGAACAATATACAATACAATAAGAATTGAACCCCTTCCTTTTTTGCTAGTTCACTATTTAATGTAACTTGATAATTGTCTAGGGTTAGGGTTAGTGTTTTTGCATGCCTTTACCCTCAATTAATGTTAGGGTTTTGACCCTCTAGAATTTTCTTGAAAGTCCACATGTGACTAGTTGCACATGTGTGAGTAATTTGAGTTGATGTGGCATCCACTTAGTATCATGGTGGTCAACATGATAGGTTAACTTGTGGGAAGCATAAATTTTGCATATGAACTCTGATTGAGTTGATTTTTGCATCGTTGGAGAGGTCTTGATGTGTAGAACAACATCAAGAGGTTGTTTAAGGCCTCAAAAGGGGTTTTGGAAGGTTTTGGATCCCAAATGACCAAAGTGGGGCTCACCCATAAAATGGGTCCTACAATCCAATACATCCAATTTTCCACCCAAAAAGTACCAAGATAGATTAAAAATTATATAATGATCCATTATGGATCAGACCATAACAACTCCAGAAGATTCTATTTTTAGGTCAACAACTGATGCGAACTGCTTCATTAATCCTTGTGCACCCACCTTTGAGGTGTGCATATTTTCATTAAAATTCATAATAGTAAAGAGTACATCGAGAGGTATCCATCATTGGGCTAGGTTGTGTTCATATAAATTTATGCTTCCTATATAGGTAAGGAGTGCCAACATATTTGTCTTGGCCCTAATTTCAAGAGAGTTCATATCCCTTCTAATTTGACAGTTTTGGCTGAAAGCTGGATTCCTGACATTGTTCTAAAATTTGTAATCTCTTCCAAATGAAAGCATGTACATTGTAAATGCGGGCTTGTTAAAGTTTGTTTCTAAAGGATAAGAAAGGGATACAATGGGCATTAGAGACCAATGACCTTGCTTAATGTCTTGTATTGTTAAAGCAAAATTGTTGTCTAAAATGGGCCGCTTAAGTAAAATAATAAAATATTTGTTAAAATAATAACATAATATTTATGAGTTTTGGAGAAAGAGAGAAAAAACAATTTTTGAGCGTGGGCACTCATTCAATTTATTTCCTTGTGGTTTTACTCAAGTTTTGAGCGGGAGCACTCATTGAATGTGGAATTAAATTCTACATCCAACGTGTACCCACATTGCATACTTTTGAGGGACCCCCACCCCGTGAAAAACGAGAAATACATGAAAATGTGTTACTTGAAAATTTGAGTAAAACCACAAGGAGATCAGTTGAAAATACAAACAAAAAAATAGTTATTTTATGACAAATATGCCAAGTCAACCATTATGGTTGACCATTTTTCTTGAAATTCTATTGGTTCTTGAATTCCAACTCATCAATGGCTCTTTTTCTTACAAGGTGACTCATTTTCTTATGAGACCCATTTTAGACCCCAAATTTTCTCCAATGAAGGTGCTAGCTAAAGCCTTGCCAGAAGGATTAAATATATATCTACAAGGATTACGAGAAATTAGTAAACATGGTTTATTTAAGGCTGTCTCATACTAGGCGTTCTCTTGATTTTATGTCAAACTAATTAGCTCAAAACTTGCCAAAGCAAAATGCAGAGCCCAGAGTAATTTACTTTATAGAGCAAGGTTGCAATTCACTGCAAGTTGGCTAGTAGATAAGATAGATAATTTTATTAATATTCAACAAGTGACCACAAAAGTAGTTCAATGGGATTGTTGAGTACAACGCTGTCAAAACAAAGCACGAGCACCAAAAGGGGCTCCTACAAAGAGAAAGCATGATACACAAAGTAAAGAATAGTGAGTGAAGACTGAATCTAATTTTGGGCTTGAGAAACCTTGGACTTTGATCACATATGAGTACATGTAGAGGAGGGTGTACAAAAGAGGAATACAATAGAGGAATGGGCTTTGAGACTCGAGAGCAGAGAAAAAGTAGAGAAGATGGTAATGCATGTGGGTCATGCTCCACCAAAATTATCTCTCCTAGCATCAGAGGCCAAATGGAGGAAACTCAACAAGGTATAGAATGTTGCCTTGGAGAAGAGCTGGGGGAGGATTTGTGCTGCCCTTTGAGTTGCTGTGAGTAGGGGGTCATCCTCTGTTGGATCTTAGGTGAACTCGAGCGCCTGTTGGTAGTGGATTTGGTCAAGCAATGTTCTCGAGGTCTCATGGGGGAAGCGATGATCCCTATGGTCTGCACAGATCTAGAGTCGGAAGCCATGTTGCTATCCATTTGTCTCTTGCTGCCACTAGTTGACGGGAGAACTGTAATGTATAAAGTAAGTCTCCGGGCTAAGTTAACGGAAACGTCCAAGTAGCCTTGCTGAAATGCATAGAAGGTCATTATAGGCTGAGCTTGCCTTTTCTTCCAAAGTGTCGTCAACATTTGTTCAGACTTAAGGTTCACACCTTTGTTGGAAGACTAACCTTTTCTTCTAGAGATTGTAACGTATCACCTTGGTGCATTTTATATTTTATATTTGTATTGCCGTCTAAGATTTCTTTATATCACTCAATATGTATAGCATTTTGAAACAAAAAAACGCGGGCCACTACAACAGGTCTCCACTAGCACAACCAATTGAAATTAATAGCCACATTAACTATCTAGATAGTGACGTGAAAATCCAGAAACCAGAGTGCCACCTGGTGCGACAAATAAAAAAGTGTCCAGAAACTGAAGTATGCTATCCAGGCAGACACAGAAAAGTTAAAAATAAGTCTATAAACAAGACCATATTTGAAGAAGATTGCGCAGCGGCAGGGATCAGTCTTCCCTTGGTGCATTTTAGATTGATTGCCAGAGTAGGCTTCATTGACATTTTTATTTAATTTATCTAAAGTTCGAACTCTTGTAGGATTTTTCTATACACCATGATTGTGCTCAAATTGAAGTCCTTTTAGATGAATTTTCAATGCTTGTATCAGATTCAAGTCTTGATGAATTTACTATTGTCATATGACTCATATCATTTAATTCCTCTTTTCGAGGGATTTTCTATCTTATATCTGGTTTATTTACAAGTTGATTTTTCTGGTTTGAAGACGCAGGAATTGTACTCGAAGTTGCATCTGAAGTACCAACGATTGAAGGTTTACACATTTCCATCGACCAGCATTACTTGTTGTACAATATGAATAACATTCATTAACATAGTGTTATGAATGATACTGATACTGCTCATATAGATCGTGTTTGTTTGCTTTAGTATTTACTTAGCCAGCTCCTTTTTGGTATCTCTTTATAAAGGAAAGAAGGTTTGGTGAAGTCGAGGAATGCATTAAAGAGCAAAACAAGAATCTAACCGCATATGTAGAAGGTAATTTTATCTACAAGTTTCTTTTGGTGTTCATTTCTGGTATAATGTTTACATCTGTATGTGATGCAAGCATGATGTTATTTTCATGAAATTCAATACTTGGTTTTGAAGATCTTTTTTTCATGTACTCTTATTTGTATCATACACATACAGGAATTTAACAGACTAACTTGTACAAGCTTTTATTTCCAGAATTATCATTCAAAGTGAAAGTAAAGAGAGTTGCGCTAAAGGTCTAGCACTTGTGGTTTTTCAAGATTGTAATTTTGGATCATGCTACTTTATAAATGTCAGAAAACTGATGGAACAGCGTACTGTAGATACTTTTATTCAGGTTTATTGTGTTTTTTGCAGTGTTACATAGGGAGTCAGGGACACATTACCAAGGGTAGGAAATGCTTTCCTTGTGTTCTTGAGATGTGCGTACTCCAGGGGGGAATTTACCATGTACCTTTTGGGCCTGAAATTGTTAACATCTCCTCAAATTATTAGAGGCTCTCTCTTTCCCTTGACCAAAATCCGTCTTTTTAGGAAAAATAAAGACAAAATAAAATAAAAGAAAATAAAGTAAGACTAATGCACATGGATATGAAAGGATTTGAATTTTGATACGGCGAAACTCAGGTTGGTTGGGTTGTGGATATTCTAGACAATACAAATGATTATGATTATGATTCAGATAGCAATATTCCTGTGGTTGGTCCTTATTCCTTTGTGTGGTATCTGGTTGAAGATACTAGTGGGGCATTGCCTCTAGTAAATGATGCTTATTTATCATTTGACATATTCTTAGATTAGTTACCTGAAGACTTGGATTGACAGTTACTTGATTTGTCCTTCTCAGCTCCGTATCCGAATCTGAATCAGCAAGGAATTGGGGATCCATATCGGATTCTTCAGGATTTTGACAATTTCTTGAGGGATCTGTTTCCAACTGTAGGATTAGGAAACTGTCATTTAGGATTCAGTTCCAAAGTCAGGCAAAACAGTTCAATAACTTGAAATTTCAAGATTGCAGTAAGGATTTGCAGCCTGAGTTTAAAACTTTAAACTTTTACAAAACCACAGAGTTGCCTTACATTACATAGCTACAAGGCAGTTTGAAAAATATGACTAGTTTATTAAAACAGATCTCATAATTGATTCTCAAAGAAGGTGATATAGATCATAACTATGAAAAGCCATTCTTGGACACAGATTAATCCTTTGGATTTGACCTACAATTAAAACTCGTCATCGTAATTATATCGTCTAAAAGACTATATAAATGCTTGCAGAAAACACCAGGAAAGGTTATTAGTGTTGGCATATAAGGGGTAATGGGACCACATATTTTCATTTGTGTTCATTCCTGCACTTGTCAGGAGCCCCTTCCTAAAAGATGACATGGTTACATGTAAGGTTTAGACGGGATTTGTTCTGCTTGCAAACATCATTCCGTTGAAACAAATTTTAAGCAGAGGAGTTACAAAGGACAATCTCTGCAGCTTGTGAGCCTAATTCCATCGAAACAGTTTATCAGTCTGGACTCTAGATTCTAGAACAGGCTAAACAGTTCACATGTGACAAGGGCATGGTTTGATCTGCACCTATATTACTGGCCCTACCAAGCAAGAGAATCCATGATGGTTATGAATCATCTGAGATTTCATTTCTTTGTTTTAAATTTATTAATATAACATTAAAATTTTAAAAATATATTAATAGAAAATTAGGGTTAGGGATCAGAATCCCTGATCCCTAATTTTGAGAGAGTGTCACAATTGCACTGCATACTTCAGCCGATTCTGATTGCAACTGTTACCAGCTTTTTTGTACCGTAGTTGGACTTCCAACGAGCCGCCATTTGATGAACATGATTTATGTTCATATCCAGTGTATCAAAAGTTCCAGTTATCATTCCTAGCCAATTTTGGCTAGTCATTTTTATTTTTCTGCTGAAATGACCATGGCCCCATGGGGTTTGTAATAAGTGTGCTAGTAGGGTTTTGAGTGACTCGGTCCCCCATGACTTGACTATCAACTAAGACATTCCAGGGAGTTTTTTGCCCTTGTCAATTATGCTTTGCCTATAGCCGAGTAATAATCGACGAGGTTTTCTCCTGCTTCCTCTAAAGCTTGAATGCCCGATTTTGAGATTTGAGCCTTGGGGGTTTATTAGAGTCCAAGTGATGTATATGAACCTACTAGACACCAGGTATGTCTTAGATGGTCATTTCCTAGGTCCCTCGTCCATTAAAAACAATGTTCGAAATTTTGTTACGGACGTGTTGGATGAATTTTATTTTTTTATTATTTTTCCAAATATTTAATTGGAAAAATACAATTTATAATATGTCAGTCATTTGGGGGTGGATTTCAGAGATTGGAGGCTTAATTCCTAAACAAAAAATCACACTTGAACCCCAAACCCACTTATCCTAAGTTTTGGAGAGTTATTTAGCCTAATAATTAATAATTTCTCAGAAAATCAATAAAAGAGAAATTATTAATTAAAATAATAAAAAATGAATATTTTGGAGATAATCTAAATCTCTCCAAGATAATCCAAATTGAATAAACAAACAGGCTAAATGACATTGCAACAGACATTCATGATGATTCCAATCAACTCCAAGAGCATTCAATGAAGTACAGTCAACAGTCGTTAACTCAATCAAGAGAAATTCGCCTTCCCTCATGAGATTTACGATTTAGTGATGTGGAGGGTTAATTAATGGATAGATGAGTTGCATTTACTCCTTTGGTAGGCGCCCTCCTAAGTTTGTGCAGTCACCCGAGCTTGGCTCCCTATTAAACTCAAGTTACCATTACTTCAAACTACAAGCCATCTCATGCTACCATTCACGCATTCCTTTGATGGCTCACGTGTTTGCAAGGTGGAGGATTCCCATTCGCTTGATGTACATTACTATGTGATGGTGATACTTCCTATGTTGGAGTGGGGGACGTCTTGCCAAGGTGGAGGCCACCTCCCCACTCTCCATTACTTCATCTACGAGTTGTCTCTTGATGTGTGGACTCCAAGCTTGATTTTGATTGGATCTAGATTGAAATTCGATCTTGTTTATTGTGCCATTGGCTCCTTCTCATGCCAATTCAAATTAGGATAGTGTGTTCTTAGTTTTGTATAAAGAGAGGCTCTTGAAGCTCTCTTATGATGGAACTTTTGATGTAAACTTACTCTGCCATTTTATGTAAGAGATTGTAGCCATTGCTATCATTGGAACAAAGAAGTGACTTTGGAGGTCTATGATGTGCACTACTTGTCTATGAGGAATGCTTCACAATCTATGAGGTGAGATTGTGCTTTTGTATTTGCTTACAATATTTTATGCTTGATCATTTTTAGCTTAGATTTCTTTCTTAAGAACATAGGATGAGCATTTGAAGTTTCAATTTGTTCATTGATGTTAGGCTTGATGTGATCTAAAAGCACAAACTATAGTTTGATATACTTATGTGTCTTTGTATCCCATTTTTGTTTAACATACTAAGCATGATCTAGTGTATCTTTGTAAGTGGTGTATTTGCGTAGATATTCAAGGATTGAGTGGAGGTTGAACTCGGTTGTCTCGCCCTCCTCTTCATCAACAATTTTTTTGACATTTTGTGCACTTCAGGAAGTCTCCAAGGATCTAATCGATGTTACATTCTGAGCTTGAGAAGCTTGCATTTTTTCCATCCTTAAAGTTTAATTTCAAAACTGGTTACTGGTTACGTGTGAGAGGCCTTTGATCCATACTCTGCCTACCTGTTGGCCTTCTCCTTTCTTTTCACTTTTGCTCCACTCCTTGTCTTCTTTCAAACCAGCATTCGCTTTCTCCAAGTCTCCTTCAACCCTTTCGCTGGTTATCTCCTTCTTTCTGTTTGCTGTTCATTTTCTTCTCTTACCTTGCTGCTGTCCTCCTTTTACTTGCTGCTCCATACTCTCTTTTACTTGCTACACATCCCTTCTCCTTTCGCTATTTTCATCTCGTTTTGTTTGTTTGCTGCTTTACCTTACCTTCTGCATGCTGCTTGCTACCCTTCTCTTTCATCCATTCGCTCATCCTCCAAGCTAGCATTCGCATTATTCTTTGCTAGTCTCCTTGCCTCCTTTCGCTTGCCTCTTTGCAAGCTTCAATCTCCTTTCAAAAAACTCTTTAAAACTTTCAAAAAAGTGTTTTTGTTTTTGCTAAGTATAGATCTCATTTCATTAGTTAGTATTAAGCATTCTAGGATTTAATCTTAGTTGCATTCTAGTTCTTGCATTTAGTTTCCTTTTTGATGCTAGTTTTAGATCTCATTGTAAAAGTTTGCATTTTATTTTGATACTTAGATCTTAGATTTAGTTTCATTTTTTGACTAATGCTAATGGGTGCTTGAAGTTTGATTTTTGTTGCGTTGTAGGTTTGAAGAAAAGCAAACTCAAGAGAAGAGGTGAAGAGAAAAAGAAGAGATCATCAAAGTTGAGAAGAAGAAGATTGCAAAAACAAGAAAAAGCTTGAAACCAAGCATCAAAACCAAGACTTAACCACTCTCCTTTTTATTGTAAAGCTCTTAAGAGCTCTTAAAATTTACTTCTACTTTCCTCATCTCTTTTCCAAGGTTGAAAATCCTCAAAAGTTGTAATCATTGAATAAAGTTCATAAGTGGGGTTTTTAATCCCCCACACCCAACTTCCCCATTCGGGGAAGTTTGTAGCGTTCTTGTGTGATTGGTTTTGTTCTTTAGATTAGTTTACATTTGCTAATAGTTTAGTTTCATTTTTTGCACTGGAACAATAATTGCTTAGATTAGTTCAATTTTGCAAGTAGAAATAAATTGTTTAGCTTAATTTACTTTTTCATTTAGCATACTAATTGTTATTTAGTTTTATTTCAAGTTAATTGCACTTTAACTTTCTCATTTGTATTTCATATAGTGTAGATAAGTCTCTTGAACCTGTTGCAAGACAAGTCAAGAGTACTCTCTATCGGAGAGCATTTTTATTGTTGTATTGCATTGCATATAGTGTAGATAAGACTCTTGAATCAAGCCTTAAGGCAAGATCAAGAGCACTCTCTATCGGAGAGCATTTTAGTTCTTTGTGTGCTCTAACTAAAATTCGCAACTCATCTTTCCCATAATAAAATTTGAATTTACTCGTTTCTCCACGCCATGTATGCTCTGCCCAACCCTAAAAAGTTGGATTACTCAGAAACGGTGTTGGTTTCCTAATCTTGCAAGTTTCAAACCATAATAAAATTTTCACCCATAACCAACGAACTGGCGTTGTTTGATAAGTACTCAAAAGTGGGGAACTTCTAGTGAGGGCGTTGGGCAACCCAACCTCGGACACAATTTCTGGTTAAGTTCCTTGAACACCTAGCTGTGATCCAGGCCGGTCCGTCATGTCCTTGAATGGGGCCACCTAGAGTACTCCTTCCGGTTAGATTTCCAAGACACCTAAAAAAAGATCACTTAAAATTTACAATAAAATAAACCAAGAACATTTGCAAAACATTTCACAAACACTGAGCTCTTGTATCAAGCAACCCAAGCACTCAAGACTTTTGACTCCATAAGGCACTGGTCCTTGACACCATTTTATTTGCTTAATATGTATCTGGAGCACTTGTCATTTAATTTCTATATCATATTGTGAGTGTCTTGTACTTAAATTCATCAAGTGGTTGTGCATCCTATATATCTTGCAATTCTCTTGTGGTTATTTTATTTTGTCATTATAAATTTGTGATCATTCAAAAACTCCTAAGAAACACCCATCCGCATCCATACACCATAAACACTTAAAACTCAGAGCCATAGAAAACTCTTTGTAGGGTCTACCCCCCTTGGCTTCGTTAGGAGTTTGACTAAACGGAGGAGCTGGGATTCAGGTGACAGTAGCTGGCTCATTGCTTGTCCCCAAGGCCACACCTTTCCCACTTGTAGTGAGGGAACAACTTTCGAAAGATTTCTGCTGCTGGTGTGCATCTCGGCGGACAACAACACCCATAGTAAATGTAACTATGCTTGGATCTATATCTTCTGGTTTTTCTAATATGGCAAGAAGTACAATGATGATTATTGATTTAACAATCATGATTATTATGTTGTTCCACCATTACACAAATCATTTATGATTTATCATGTTACATGTCATGATGTATGTTACTGGCTCATTGTTCTGTATGATTTCAAAGGTGTCTGTTTTTTTAATATATTTTAATTTTATTTTTTTAGTATTTTGGGTGGGGTACCTATGGGGGAGATCCTGATGTTTCCTGTAACGTTCTCTGAATTTGGGGGTGCTTCTACATGTCTCCTCTATTCGTTTCCAGCTTCCTTGTGTCTGCAACTGGAAACTTGGTGGAACATTGGTTCTTTAATTACCACTCTTTTATTTTGTTTGATAGAAAAATGTGTTATTGTGTAATCTTTCATTGTTTTAATGTTTTGTTCTACAGCTCAGCAGAAGTTGCTAGATTACCTTAGATGTGAGAATAATTACTTGAAGCTACACCATGACCCAGAAAATATTACAAAGACTTTGAACAGGCACATTCCCTATGTATACTACTGGTTTGTTGATTTGCATATTTTGCATTGGAGCTGGTTTCATTCTAATAATTTGATTTTTAATTGAAGTTTCTCTTCGCTCTTTCAATTGGTTGTCTTATGTTTGTTATGGCTGTAATTTTGCAGATCAAAGTTTCTTGAGCATGAAAACATCGAGTGTCAAAATAGATTGTTTGCAGAACATGCAGAGAGTGAGTTGTCTATTGCTATATTGAATTTGCTAATCTTAATCGATCCTATGTTGTGGATAGCTTTATGTACTGGAAGGGTCTTGTAATTGGAAGATATTGTTAGATTTCAGTTTGAGGGAACTTTGCCGTATTTGTCATTTTTTGGCAGATTTGACACTCAGAAAAGAGGTCAACAGGCTTCAGTTATTACTATCAGCACATGTGGATGTAAACAAGGAGGTTCGAAACTTTAATGTGCTTTATCAATCCTGTAGAACTTCATGTTTTGCTACTAATGGACAGTATTCTCTTCCCAAAGCTTATGCCAATTGGGTTTGCTGAAAAGTGAAGGATGTAGGTTGACCCCTTTTTTTGTCACTTAAGAATCCTTTTTAACAGTTTGTTATTCAAATTTGTCTTTCCAGCATTCTGCTGTGCAAACAGAAGAGGTTCAATATATTTGTCGCTCTTGTGGCATTAATAGAAGAGTTGATGTCGGGTGCCGAGAAAGGCGATGTCATGGTAGTGAAACTAGTCAATCCACCACTGACAATGTCCAGGTAAGATCAGTAGTCTTCGAGAGGTTTATTTTTCATAATTTTGTCCAACAGGATTGTAAGGTCAGTGGATGTACGCTGTGTAGTCTTGTTAATATATAAATTGGTCTGAAGGTTGGATTGGGTCAAAGCGCCAGTTTTATTGACAAAGATTTGCAAAATGATAAACAGACAGGTAAAAGTCCTACCACATTCCTATTACTAGTCCCAACTGTAGTTTCTTAACCGATTGCTATTACTAAGTACAAAGAGCAGGTCATTCACGCACCTATATTTATTGTATACATTTTGTAGGCAGATTTCTACCATTATTTGTAAAAGAACACTCATTTCATGTGTTTATTGAATGTGCAGGAGAAGCAACTGAAATGGTTGAGGGAAGAGTAAATAGTTTAATTCAAGTGCTACTGCAGTGCATGGTTGGGTTCACCATCACAATTTCCAATGAAGGGGAATCATCACAGCTCTTATTTATTCATCAATCAAGTGGTAAACTGCTGTTTTCATTTCTTTTAATATACAAAAGATATTTCTACTCCTGTTTTGATGCTATTAGATTGATATCATTGGCTTGTTGAGAGCAAATTGCATTCTCTTTCTTATAAAACTTTGACAAAACATCATTCTTTAAAGTACTAATTTTATTACATTGAAAATTTGTTGCAAACTAGTTCTCTAACTAGTGTATTCTTTCATTTTTGTATTTTCCTGGGGACTCAGGTTCATATATACATTGAAAAGTTTCCTATAATATTGGGGTTTGGAACTGTAATAATCACATGTTATTGTGTTCCACAAAGCTTCTTACTGTCTATTTGGAAATTTATGTTTCTGTGGATGTTTGTTTTCCTAGGAAAAAAACATTTTATCTGATATTTCAAATTAGAAATCAGATTATACATCCCTATGTATTTACAATAACTTCAATAGCCAAAGGTATCTGCATCTTCCTATCTTCCTATCTCAATGAGTCAATAGTCTTCCCTGAGCTATATCAGCCCCTATCTGTGCTTTTTAGCATGGAAAAGGGCAAAAATATCATTGCCTGGCTGGGATCCTTCACATACAAAGACAACTAGACTTTCAACTGCATTAAAAACAGATTACATTTTTTTTCTTCTGAAATTTAGTATACTGACTGGACATATTCAGGGAGTGAGGGACTGATCCTGCTTTAACTCTTGTGCTGACAATACTCCTTACAGAGAGAGCTTCTTTAGATAATTTATCAGCTTTCTCATTGCATTCCATATACATGTGAGTAAAGGAATATCAGGATACTTCGTTTTTGCCTCCACTATTCTATCCATGATTAAATTCAGCTCGAAGTTTTAAATCTGATTCTTCCCATTAGTCGAGTATATAATCGCTTTAGAGTCCCCCATCATCTGGAGGCTTTTCAAACCTTTATCTGAAGCAATTTTCATAAGCAGAAGACATAGAAATCTGTTCTGTTGTTACTCCTGTGTCCTGCTGCATATTTGAAAATAGTAAAATATTCTCATTTCTAAATAAAATGCCACCAGCTCCACAAATAACTAGTGTTTCATGACAGGCTCTGTCAAAGAAGCGGCAAGCCTTTTGTCTAGAATATTTTGGAACCTTCAAGATTCTCTATGGTTTGACTTTACTAGGTTTCCAAGGACCTTCATAAGCATATCTGATTTGATTGATGATCAAAATTGTAGGGACATCCTTTCCTTGAGAGGTCACATCAGTTCTTGCCAGCCACACCCTGCACACCACCACAGTGCATGACGTTGTCTTATGATCTGCCACTGTCTTTGTTTTTATACCATCGTTCAACTATCCAATCTGCATTAGCTCCTGTCATTTTTACTGCTTCACTCTAAACTTCTTTTCCTTAAGGGCAATGTGCAAGTAGATGGCTCAGTGTTTCTTCATCTTTTGTACACATAATATGTCTTGTTGGACTATGCCAATTTCTTTTGTTGACCGTTGTTCCAAGTAACAATTTTATTTGACTACTTGTTTTGAGAGAGCAATTTAACTTCCAAATCGTTTTGCACCATCACTTCCTTTCTCTTAGTCTTTCCTCTTACTTTGAATAAACTGATTTCATTCTTCAGCTAGTTCTCCTGGCAGTTTCAACTGATTTGCATTTTCAGAACCTTGGTTCCACAAAGAATTCAGGGCTGTAGCACATGCATCTGCTAGATTGAAAATACCTTGATTGTGGAGCGCCATTTTAAGAAGACCAGAAAGCGTGTAATTTTCAGGACACTCCACCTAGGGGTCATCCCCAATCCTTACATTGTTCCATTTGCCTACTTTTCAGGGAAGCTACATTCCAACCAATGGAATATTCTCACGAATGCTGCAAATCACAGAATCACCACTGTATGGCTTTTTTAATCTCCTAATTCAAACCTCCATGGATTCTGATTCTAAATATTTTTCCTCCACCACTCTTCCCCAGAACACCTCATTATGAGGCATCCTCCAAAGGCTTGTTGCTGCTAGTTCTTTTCTAAACCCACACACACACATAGGTTATGACAACTGACTTAATAAATTTTTATGGCCCTTTTGAATGTTCATATGTGGATGTGGTGGTAGGTCTTAGGCTAGGGTTTTATTTCTAAGGTTATGGTATGGTAAAATAAAAAATGAGGGACAAACTTAGTGCGCATACTAATTTAGGAAGAAACCACCCATTGAGACTTTGCACAACTTGTGGATCCACCCTTGGCACAAATAGAGTCCAACTTTGAACAAAAACCAACCACCAAAGAAACACTTGAAGGAGAGACCATCTCGCGGGCACTTGAATGGACCAATTGCAAGGATGATTGTGGACCCACAAGTTCAAAACTAAACCACCCCCCAAACTAAGAGAAGGATCTGCATCCACGAGAGTAGGAGAAGAGCCTCCCACATAGGTCGTGTAGTCGACAAATGCTTTGTTGTATACCTCAAAAAATGTAAAATTATAAACATAATGTGAAATTGGAAGGTCCATGGAAGTAGTCAAAGAATCCCTCCTATGATTTTGAGGATACACACCCATCCTTATTTGTTGGCTGGGTAGAAGTGCTTGACCGCTAAGCCATACATCCTACCATTGGAAAGATTGTTCCTTTCCATGCAACAAACTTGTGGAAAGTCTATCGACAAAGCAGAAGAAGAAGTCCCATGAACAGGATATTTCAATGACTTGAAGGGGAGGGAAGAAGATGTTGCTTTAGCAACATCCAACACCACAAATGCCCTTGAACACTCCTTTGAAATAACAAGAGGATCATCCATAAACATATCTTGATTAAGGAATGGAAGAACAAGCAATACTTGACATAGCTCGACCAAACCATCAACGAGAAGAGCATTCAAACATGGAATAATTAGCTCCACCTTCGCATTGTAATGGGTGATGACCACTAGAGGGAAAGAAACTAGACCTTGACCATGATGCTCAACCACCTAGTGAGCAACATAATTGCCCATGACTCGGGAAACAAAAGAAACAATGCCATAGGCATCAACAGATTCAACAGTCCAAGTTGGAGCTGCCCTAGAAGGTTGAAAAATGCAGGTAATAACAACCCTACATTTTTTCTATACTACAACCCTCCTAGGGTGGTCTCATAAAATTTGATGTGCAACATGAGAACATTGACACATGAAGGGAATGGACTTGTAATCCAACTCCGGAGTCAAAGAAAGTTGCCCACACATTAAAGTAGCTTTATTCGGAAGTCTCCCATTCATATTGCTAAGCAATGGCATTCGAGGAACCCCTTCATTGGCTCGGGTTTTCAAGATGGCCTATTGAAATTCACCAATGGGGTCCCCAATAGACCTAAAAGCACTACATCGTAGAAGAGAGGAGTCAAACTAACCAAACCAATCTTCTTAGAGCATTGCAAGATAACTAAACCAATCTTCTTGAAGCATTGAAGGCCTTCTTGCAAAATAACATCACGATCCTCCATCTTCTCGAAAATAAAGGAAAAAGATTCCCTCTTCAAGGGAAATCTTTTAATCTTGTCAAGAAATAATCCAACCCACACATCTCCAATCCAAGACTACAACGTGGTAAGGAAGGTTTACACCCACATAAATAACTGTACAAAGTAGAGTCCCTCATTGTAACAACTCCATCTAGAATCCAATAGAAAGGTAGATCCATTGATTTCCCGTTGTAGTTAATTTGGATGCATTGTTTTCTGCACTTTAGAGGAGTCTTAGAGCGCACTACCTCCCATACAGGATCAACAACAACCCTACAACCAAAAACCATAATCATCGCACCATTAACATGGGTCTCAACTAATTCACCCTCTACAAAAACCTTAACTTCAGAAGCACCCATCACCCTTAATACGAGCACTCAAAATACAATATATGTATATGAAACAACCCTTACATATTAAAGGTTACATATGTTAACATAAGTTGTTGCTCTTTATGTCTACCCATTCTAAATCTTGTTTGCGACCTTCTTGCTTTTGTTCATGTTGGTTTTGCACTTTGTAGTGTCGAGGCCAACTAGGATTCTCCTTGCACGATTGTATTTCAAATATACTTGCAAAGGCAAATGAGTAGGATACATATCCTCCATCATTGTGACAAAATTATTTTGTTTGGCCTCTCTTTCATGACAACCATTATATATATCTATATCTATATCTATATATATCATGTGTTTCACGGCATCAGATTGGTGGAAAACTCCCTCGATATTCCGTGAGAAATGTGGGAAGGCCAAACACGCATGTGTGTGTGTGTATTTCATGTGGTTCACATCATCGAAGATCTGTGCTCGTTACATCCACGAAAAACCCCTCGGTATTCTGTGAGGAATGTGGGAGGGCCAGATATCGCTCCTGTGAAGGTGGCTCAACAAGAGCATCAAATATGTCCATTCAGGGCTCAAACATGTCACTTACAAGGATTGAACATGGGCGGAGAGGGTAACAATCATTCCTTCCAATCATACAGGCTACGTCCAATGGACTATTATATATATATATATATATATATTTTCAATGGAACACATTGCGGAATATCGCTTTGTTGCTCGCAGTCACCGAGAAACGAGCATAGCTAATCGTCGACCACATAAGTGGTCGGTGAACCAAGTAGACACAATGGGAACGGATCTCGTGGCCTCTCGTGTTTGCTTGCAGAGACATTCGAGCTGCCAACCAAATCGAGCATCACAACCATTGTATATATATGAAATCTATGTAGTGTATAGTTCTTTGAAAGGATTGGCAATTTGGCCTATAACCCTAGTTTCTTGTTAGAGCCTATATCTTTGCAAGGGTCAACTTGCCCAATTTTAAAGCAAAAGTAGAATCTTCTCCATCTGCAATTTATCCTACCTACTAAGGTACCTTAACAACTTTCTAAGTTGTGGACAAAGGCATTTTATCTCGGGGAGTAAATACTAGGGTTTGAACTTTGAACCATCACAACTACGCCCTTTGGATCCTCACCTAGAAGTCGATTCCATCCTACTCGAGCCCCCTTCACATGTTCTACTCTTCAAGATCCCTTCTCATGGCCCTTAACATTTACACCCTTGCTCCATATCTTTTTCAATCTTTGCCTTTCTGTGGGATCCAATCCGCCACTATCTTTGCCTCGAGTTATCCCACAACAATAACTACAATGAATAAATAATTTGCCCATATAGACTTAAAACAAGTCCCCAACATATTCAAACCTTGTAGAACAATATTGGGTTATGGAATTTGAGATTATGGAATTAACACAATATAGGTTATAGGTATGAACATGCTCCGTTAGCAATTGGGGTTCAAATTTAGAATTAAAAAAACTCGTATTGAAACAATAGGTACATGATACAATGACACACGATAATTAAAACCCCTTGGGGTTACTCCCTTATAACAAAGACTTTTATTGTAAAAAATGCATAAAGAATTTTGCTAAAAAAAAAAACTCATTTTGAAACATCTACATGATATAAAGACACAAGATAACTAAAACCCCTTGGGGTTCCTCCCTTTAGACAAAGATTGTTCTATCTTAAAAATGCATTAAAAGTTTTGCTTTAGCATACATTTTTCAAGAATGAAACAAAGACCATTTAACAAACTTCTAATTCTTGTTTCCAAGTAGTCAAGGGAAGGGATAAAACACCCCTCACATGGAGGTTGAAGAAGTCATTCAAGGGAAATTGTGGAGGAATAAGAAAGGTTTGTTGGGCTTTTCTCGAGTTTGGGATTTCCCAAGGTAAACTATTGTGTGTCTATTTTGTTTCTGCGCATAGTTATTCTTTTAGTGATCCTATATTTGTTCTAAGTTGAAAGAAATGAAAATTATACTAATTTAACGTGGTATCAGAGTGGTGGTGAAAGAGGCTACTGTCGGAAACTAGGGTTTCTTGTTTCCACTTCTTTCATCCACAGATTAAGCTGACCCTCAACGTTGTTGAGCTCTCGCTAGGAAGGCACATCTCCCTGTGGAAGCAAATTTTCATTATGAGAAGTTTCAATTTTTGACCTAATTACTGTCGGGGTCAAGAATTAGGGTTTGCAATTTTGGATTGTTTCGACCATAGATCTAGAAGAAAAGGTGGTTCATTCAACTCACCTTGGGAGGGCTCCTTCATCTATAGAAGCAGTTTTCTCAAAATTCAAAGTTCAATGTTGACCTAGCTCCTGCTACGGTTTTTGAATCAGATTGCAGTCTTGCATTTTAGTTAAGATGAAGGAGCCCCAAAGGTGCCTTTACAGTAGGGGGGTCTCTTCCTTAAATAGGAGGAGAGAGACCAAAACCCTAACCACTTTATGAACGAGTGGTTGAGATCAAAAGATAAAATCAATACAATCAACGAATAAGATGAGCCGATACAATATAACATGGATCCACTCACATGAGGGGGGTGCACACTCACTAAAAGAAGCCCTAGGGGGGTGCGCACCACATAAAAGTGACTAAAACACAAGTGTGCCACATAAGATAACAAGGACAAGTGACTAGGAGCACATGGTGGGGCTACAAGGCTTTATTATCCTTCACTAGCATCACCCCATTGCACAATGATATGACATATAACTCAATAACATGTCCATGTCTAAATGATCAAATCCTGGCCCCCTCAACTGAGAGAAGAATGCAAAATGACAACCCAGAGAATGTGTGGACCCCATTGAATGCTGCAAGCTGATCTGGAAGGAGTGGGATACACCATAGATGACGTGTGAACAGACCTCATGCCAAAACCTTGCCTCACTAGCCCAAATCGATTTCCTTAATGACCTTTTTATTCCACCTGAAAAACCATCAAAATGCTTGTAACCCACTGTCGGATGCCCGGTCACAAAATTTGACTATACTATCATGTCTGGAGAGGGGGTAATATGGTGATAACAAGTGGCTGGACCACCCCTCTGTTAGAATTCAATATGCTAAGATAGATAACATCAGTATTCAATTCAATTTCACAACAATAGCATATGCAGAATCATTGAAAGAATAACAAGCACATCATAAACACAAGAGACACAGATTTATCCTGGGAAACCCTCATGGGGTAGAAAACCCAGCAAAACTTCCTCAATATATATGATCAACAAGTACAAAGATGAAATCCCCAAACAAGAGCTCCTTCTCCTCCTTTGCAAATCTCTCTCTCTCTCTCCTATGCGAGTTCACAAGTGAGTGAGTGTGTGTTCAAATGCGGAACACACCTCCTCTATTTATACTTTACATTCATTTGACTTTTACACTTGATAGGTCGGCCTCAATAGCTTATTCTCTTGCTGACTGGGTCGACCCCTCTAGGGGACTTAAACACCCCATTACAAATGACTCTTAGGGGATCTATTGCCCCGACTTACATGAGAGGATTTACCTCAATGACTTTACATAATAATAACATCCCAACGGAGGACTAAAACATCTCCGGATGAATAATAATAAAGCACAAATAGAATATTTTTTGAAGTTACAATATTTCAACACTCCCCCTTAACGAGAAGGATATTCTAACAACATCTGTAGGAGCAAGGAGTCATTAACTACATCACAGTGATACATCTATAAATCATTGGAAGTTTTCTTCAATCATCATCAGTAACTCAAAACAAATATTGGAACATCTTCAATATCTTCAATACTGGAACATCAATATCTTTAGTACCGAGTCTTCATCTTTTGCAGCACTTGATCACTCGATCAGCTACATCAACATCATCATCTAGATCTCTCGATCAACATCATTTGGATCCCTCGATCAACAACATCATCTGGATCTCCCGATCAACAACATCATCTGAATCTCTTGATCATCAACATCATCATCTGAATCTCTCGATCAACAACATCATCTGGATCTCTCGATCAACAACATCATCTGGATCTCTCGTTCAACAGCATCATCTGGATCTCTGGATCAACAACATCATTTGGATCTCCCGATCAACAATAGCATCTGGATCTCCCGATCAACATCATCATCTGGATCTCTCGATCAACAACATCATCATTTGGATCTTCTGATCAACAACATCATATCTGCAACACATGATCCAATTACGGGATGATCAATCCCTCTCACTTTAGGACATAAGTCCAAGGATGATGCAATCCTGATCCACTTATGGGATGATCAATCCCTATCAATTTAAGACACTATATCATATCTAGGGACGATGCAATCCACTCGTCAACTTAGACAAAGTCTAAGAACCACTTCTCGAAGACACAGGTCTCCGGATCCATTTAGGACTAAAGTCCAAGGATGATGCAATCCACTCGTCCACTTAGACAAAGTCTAAGGACCACTTCTCGAAGACACAGGTCTCCAGATCCATTTAGGACTAAAGTCCAGGGATGATGCAATCCACTCGTCCACTTAGACAAAGTCTAAGGACCACTTCTCGAAGACACAGGTCTCCGGATCCATTTAGGACTAAAGTCCAGGGATTATGCAATCCAGACCACAGTGCCAGTCCTTTTTCATATTGGATGTGACCTAGATCAAATCTAGGATTTACCAACCCAGAGCCAGTCATTTTTCATACTGGATGTGACCTAGACCGAATCTAGGATTTACCACCACAAAGCTAGTCCTTTTTCATATTGGATGTGAGCTAGATCAAATCTAGGATTTACCACCACTGAGCCAGTCCTTTTTCATACTGGATGTGACCTAAATCAAATCTAGGATTTACCACCACAGAGCCAGTCCTTTTTCATACTGGATGTGACCTAGATCAAATCTAGGATATACCACACATTCTTAGACAAGAGTCTACGTATCTCTTTTAGGACATATGCCCAGGGATGATACAATCCCACTGCAACATCATCAAGTCTAAGGACACTCATTGACCTCATCGTCGATACATGTATCCTCATCGTCGGTACATGTAACCTCATCATCGACCTCGTTGTCGGTACAAGCATCCTCATCATCGATACATGTATCCTCATCACCGATACACGTATCCTCATCATCGATACAAGTATCCTCATCGACCATATCGTTAGTATAGGTATCATTGACCTCATCGTCGATCCATGGGGACTACATGATTGCAAGGGTAAGTTTGTGTTTAGAAGGCTATGTTCTAGAGTGTGCAATATCACTTAAGACATCAAACTACGTAAATGTATACTTGGTTAATACAATGACATAAGCCAAAAACTTCCTGCATTGTGCAGGCTATCTGTATAAATATTTTTGAACGATTAACTAGAGTTTGCACAAACATTATATTAAAGACTTGAGTTAAGGTTAACATCAAAAGAAAATATTAGTTTTTGAATGTAAATAATGATAGGGATTGTTGAGCCCTTGAGAAAACTCAACTATAAATATGCCATTTCTAATCAGGACAACAACAAAATCTAATTATGTAACTACATGACAAAAGGTTAATTTTCATAGAATACTAAGGAAATCCTATTGAGATATGGAAATCATCTCTAGATATGGTTTTGAAACAACAAAAAGAAACCAATTCACAAAGAAATGGGCATGATTGTGACTCTTATGGAGTAATTAGTGAAGGGTTGAGGTATGTTTAAATTTGCAAAAATTATAGGTTGATAAGCTACCATCTCTTCTTTGTAGAGATTTTGTGGCGATTTAGAAAAGTAGGGAGCCCAAGTGAAAATGGGCATTATATCCTTAACACTCTAAGAGAACACATTTTCATTGAACTTATGTTATCCCTCATTTGTATTCTTATAATTTAAAGGATCGTAATCATGCTTACAACTGAAAGTGAGTGGCATAATAACATAATGTTATCGTCTGTTCTTAATAAAGTCCAAAAAGAGGAGGAGTACGTGATATTTGAAATTACAAAAGGTTGTTCAATCTGCATGAAAGCCTTATTAGAGCTAAAATGGTCATCACTTAGTAATATAGTTATTTGCATGTATTAAGAGTAATGATGTATTATGAATGTCATGAAATAATTATAAGACATGAGTTTATAAGCACACATATATGTGTCATTAGTTTGCAGGTGTGTGTTGTGTGATAATATGTGTCAAGCATCCTACCTACTCGAAATTGGCAAGATTGTATCTCTATCACAGTTTGTAGATCTTCTAAAATGACAATATTTAGTTATTTTAGTAGAGTTGTTGGTTCACTCAAAGCAATAGATTTAATTTTCTAGCATGTCTGAAGCCTTTTTGGGTTTCCTCTATCTATTGCTTTGAATTAGGATTCTCATTTTCTTGGCCAATCGTGGCAGGCTTTTTGGATGTTGAGTTGCCAAGATAGGCAAACAATCAAATTGGTTGAAGAAGCCAAATAACACACAAGAAGATGACCACAAACACAGAGATAATTGTTGTGAAAGCACACATTCTCTTTAGCAAATGTACATATAAATGCATGAGAGATAACCCTTGGTTTTGTATTCTAGGTGGTCTCTTGGACTCCTTCATGACTCTTCCCATTAATATTCCTAACCCTAAGGATTAGGTTCCCAACCATTCCCCCCTTAATTCGAAGGGGTGTATATGAGTCCAAGAAAAGAGAGCTGAAGTTTGAAGAAAGACGGTTGCAAAGGGCTGAACACCTCCAACTTGACAATCCGAATTTGCCAAGCGAGCTAGCAAAAGTTGACATCTTTTGCTAAATACGAGTGCTCTTTGAAGTGGTAGTTTTGGCTAACCGCATACCAAAAGGGATAGTAGAAGCTGAAGTTTTCTTCTAAGTGGGTGGTCTAAGGTTGACCACAAACTCTCGAACTTGGCGATAACTTCGTTTTGGCTCAACGGTTCTTTGGAACTTGGCTTTGACTCAGGTTCTCGCTCAGAGATCCTTTATGGAACTTGCCTCGAAGGCCCAACGGTTCTATGGAAAGTGGTCGTTTGAGGATCACCAAAACTAGTGTCTAGTAGAAGTAACCAGAGGCTGATGCCTTTTACTAAGTGGGTGGTTTTAGGTTGACCACAAACCAATTGGAGCTCAGTCGAACATGGCTTTGACTATGGTTCAGTGATGCAACTGTGGCTGTGGTTAGGTGGCTCTAGCTTGAGGCTCTGACAATTAGAAAAAGTTTTGGTTATTTGGCACTGGATCAGGCAAGCTTGTTCCATCTCGCTTGTTCTTGCTCGTTTGTTTCTGGTTTTTAATCATTCCCCCTATCAGGAACAATCTAAGAGAAGAGAATGTCTCACTTGCAAGATTTGTCAATACTTGTGAATGACCTTTTTGTATGACATACATATCTTCTGGGCCGTTCATGACCATTGCCAACAAACGATCCACTCGTAGTGAATCTTCTCTCTTGTAGGTTTATTCAAATTGAAGCATCTGTTTGAAGAACGAGTGTTCTTTCCACAATGCTTGCAAGGATGAAGAGCAAAACACTAATCTTTCATGTGGCCAACTTGATCACAGTGTTGGCATGTCAAACTCTAAGTTGGAGTGGATGAAGATGAACTCTCGTTGAGGAATCCAACACTCTAAAACTAGATTGGCTTGGAGCAATCAGTAATGTAAATTGTCACTTCGTTGTCGTATCCAAGATTGGTTTTGTGCTTGTTGTGGTTGATCCCTTCCCAAGGTTTGATGATGGGCTCGGAAAGAAAAAGCGAAACCTTTGTATGCATAACTTCATCTTCACATTCTTTTACTTGCTTATGTGATTATGAAGTCTCGTCATTCTGAGCAGGCTGTTGAATGGAATCATAAAGAGGATTGTTCTGAACATGAACAAGTTCAGAATGTGTTTCTTCTAGTAGAAGCTGTGACTCAAGCTATAAAACCCAACGTTACCGGATTCAGCCAAACTCCTCTCGAATCAGTTTCCGAATCGGGGATTCGAAGATCCGATTCTGATTTTCGAGGATTCGTTTTTTTTTTGTCGGATTCGTTTCCATTTTTGGGATCTGGTTCTGGTATTTTTGGATTCGATTCCGTAAAATGGATACGGTTTTGGGTTTGAGGGGAATCGGATCCCATTGAAGGATCCGTATCCTAGCCCTCGAGATACGGATCCTTCAATGGGATCCGATTCCCCTCAAACCCAAAACTGTATCCATTTTACGGAATCGAATCCAAAAATACCAGAACCAGATCCCAAAAATGGAAACGAATCCGACAAAAAAAAAACGAATCCTCGAAAATCAGAATCGGGGATTCTTCAATGGGATCCGATTCCCCTTCTTCATAAAAAAAAAACTTATAGCCATTAAAAATCCCCTTTCATCCATTCGCGGGAGTTGTTAAGCGGGAGTTTTGTTAACCTTTAGGCTTTCATCCATTCTGATTCGTGAGCTATAGGGCCAAGGTCGAGCATTGGCGTTTTTCAGTTTTTATCCTCCACACAGGTCGTAGTCGGGTTGCAGAGGTTCAGGTAAGTATTAAATGTTAGATTTATTTTTTTTAAGTTTTATTTTGTGTTTTAATTTTTGTTTGTATTCAGCGTTCGTTGTGTCTGCATGCTAGCATACACAGCAGCGCTGCTGTGTGTATGCTGTATGCATAGGTTAACAGCATACACAGCAGCGTAGTGAACTGTGTATGCTTGACTAGTCATTAGTAAGCATACAATCAGTATAACATGTGTGACTCACTGACTTGTCATTAGTACATTACCATTTGGGCCTTTGGCATTATGTTAAACTTATGAACTTATGAATTTGATTTAAAATCTGAAAATTACATGTATGAATCTATGATGCTATTGCTCATTGATGTATGAATCTATGATCATAATGTTTTATGTTAGTATGTTACTGATTTACTGAAGTTAATATCAAATATGTATGATCATATTACAACTTTAAATGTATGATGTAAATGTTACAAACTTACATGTATGATCAATATAGCTGATCATTGATGATTTATGAATGAAAATTGAAATGATTCATGAATCATGAATCTATGATGCATTGAATTTTGATCTTAATGATTTTAAATTTGGGATTTTTTATAAAATTATAGGTTTATATTTTTATTTTTTATTTTTTAAATATATATTATTTATTAATTTATTATATATATATATATATATATATATGTTAAAATATTATAAAAAAATTAGGGTTAGGGTTCTGAATCCCCGATTCCTAATTTTGGAGATTGCCGAATCCCGTATCGGATTCTTCAACCGATTCCGATCGCACCCACGGTTTGTGTAACCTTGATAAAAACTCAAGTATATCTTGTGAATCATTTACACAATTTCAAATGTGAGTGAGGTTGGTATTGTCGATCATGACAATGTTGTCGACAGTAGAAATCAATATAGTGTTTAGTAACTCTACCAAGCCATTTAATCGAGCCATTGAGAACTATGACTCACTCAAATAGTGAAGGGCTTCTTGCAACTCCACCCATTTACAAACAAAGACTCAACAATCCCAAACTCATAAGAATGAAGGATGTCAGTCTTAGTTGAGAATGCACCCAAGTACAATTCAGCGCAATTCAACTCACTTTCAAGTTGATACATGCACAAGAACTATTGGAAGTATAAAAATACAAGAAACTTACAAAATTGATTGTTTGCAAGTTATGATTTTGATTCTAAAACTGAGTTGATCTCCAAAAAGAAGAATGCTTTACTAGAGTTGTTGAGTGATGATGGTCTTGTTATCCCACCATAGTAGCTGGGCTACTATTCTTGCTTAGCAGATATCTGCACATTTCAGAGCTTTGCTTTTACAGAGATCAATTATGATGAGCCTGTATTTTGAGATCACTCACGATCAGAGCAGTATATTGTATCAGACTTTTGTTAGACCTTGTGCCAAGTATGAGCCTTGAGAGCTTAAATTTGTTGACCGATGTGACCCTTTATTCCATACAATTTCAGTTCAGTGCCCAGTGATATTATTGTAGCAGTGTTTTAGATGTTTATTGATGATTATTATGAATCGATGTGACCTGTGGACTTCTGATTATTGACTTTGGATTACTATCTTGTTGTTTTAGTCATCTTCATAACATTGACTTGGTATATGATTCAAGATATGGCAGTACTATTTAAAATAAAATGAAATATCTTGGATGATGTTATAAATATAAAATGGATGTATTACTTGCACACTTAGGTTCTCTGACAATACTCACCAGTTTCATTACCCTCCTATGAGCATAGATATGGTTTTCCTTGACATTCTTGTATGCAAGCTTAGGCACCACATTCATTTGACTCCATCCATCCATGACCTTCTTGATTTGGCTTTCACCCTTGACTTGCCTTCTTGACTTCTTGGTACTGAGGACTAACCCATTTCTACCTCTGTTTTGGATCGCATCTATGTTTGTTTTGTGTCTCGGCTCTGAGTTGGTGATAGAACTTGCTTTTGGTGAGTTGGATTGTATGCCTAAATCATTCTGGTCGGTTGTCCCAATGTTTGGCACTACGCAAAACCCCCCCTAGTCACTTGAGATGTTGTTGGCTAAAACTGAAAGCCCATGTACTACTTGTATTGGAAATGCATTATGAAAGCTTGTGAACTTAAAATTCTAGAATGTGTTTCTTAACACACGTGAATAAAGGCTATAGCGATAAACTGTTAAAAATACTCCTCGAAGAGTGTAGAAAAGGTCCAAAAAGCAATGGTTACTCAAAGTTATATCTATTATTGCTGACCTTGTATATATGAACATGCCCCGGATGCAAGCTGCGATTAGTTGTGCTTCTTAGCACGTGTGAAAATCCAGAGGGGTTATGTAGGCCAAAAAGGCCATGGAAAAGAAATGAATGATCCTAATGAACCTGGATCAACTTGATGTAGACATGATGCCTAAGTTGAATAAACACTCTCTAAACAACTTATCCATTTGTGAGGCACATCCCTTCTCTTTATTATTTTGTCCAACACAGAGTGTAGCTCCCCCTCTCCCCGTCCAAAGTGTCACCTAGTTGAGTTTGGTCAAGTCATCCCCCTTGTCCAACCTTGTCTTAGCGTTCACCCTTAGCTAGCAGTTAGATCATGTCCAATGTGTGAGTCTGTCATTAAAGCTTTTTGTGCAAGTAAAATATAAATAACATTAAATATATATATGTCCTAGCTGTCATGGAATGATGTTTATACTTTAAGTTAAGGTATGAGTGTGACTAGAGGAACATGTCTTAGTCTATTGTTGTAATCTTGTCCTTGGTTGTATCTTAACCTAGTCAAACATAGTTTGACCATGGTCATTCTTGGGATCCGTGATGATATGGACCTTGTATGCTTATAGATGATGATTGATGGTCCCACATACTCTTGTTGATGACTCCATATGGTGGACATATGACTCAAATGATGATTGATGTAGTTCAGCAGTTTTATTATTATTTCCAGATCATCAGATTTTACACTGTCCAGGTATGGTGGACCCTACAGTTGACCCCTCAAGTTAACCCATGGTGTATGAGTACACATTTCTAGTAGCTTTGGGTCTTCTGGATCCATTGAGACACTTGTCCTCTAGTTCCGGGCACTTCTGACATTGATAGATGTAGTTTTCCACATGTTGACCAGTTTTGGGCATGCTGACCCAACCTGTCCAGTAGAGGCATTGGAGGCTAGTTTCACCTAGGGCGCTGTATAGGAAGGGGGTGGTCTAGCCACTTGTTTTTACCATTATACCCCCCTTCTAGACAACCTGGTGGGCTCAGTTTGATAGCGCAGGCACCCTGGGTGGCAGTTTGTGTAGTTTCAGGGTTTTTTAGGAGGATTAAAAATGGAATAAAAGGGTCATTGAGGAATTCGATTTGGGCAATTGAGGCAAGGTTTTGGCACTTGGTCTTCTCAGAGGTCTTCTAGGGTGAACCCCCTATCTTCTAGATAAGTTGGCATTAGTTAGTGGGGTCCACAGTGGCCACATGAGGCCTTTTATTGCATATCTCTATCAATTTTGGAGATAGGATTTTGATCATTTGTATTATTTGGACATGTCATGGTCCCATTATTTTATATTATTGTGCCATGGGGATGAGCTACTAAGGATTGATGCCTCCTAGCCCCACCATGAGCTTCTCAAGTCATGTCCATGTCATATTTGGTGGGCACATCTATCTTAGCCCCTTTTGGAGGATGATGTCACCCTCACTTAGTCACTTTTAGCTATGACGTCATCTTTCTTTTGAGTGATCCATGTGATATTATGTTAGGCTCATCTTAGCCATTGATTATATTGTTAGATCTTTTGATCTCAACCGCTCACTTGTTGTATTGTAAAGTGGTGTTGTGGTTTAGGGTTTTGGTCTTTATTATCCTATATAAGGAGGAGACCCCCTATTGTAAAAGCACCATTGGGCTTTGGAAAACTTGGAATGAAAATATTATTTTGGAGATCTACTTCTTGGCTTTGATTGGGTTACTCTTGTATATGTTCTTGCATTTCTTGCTTCTAGACATTGGTTGCTTTTTAGGTGAAATCGACATCAAGAGAGGGAGGTCGAATTTCTTGGAGCTAGAGTACGTTTTTGCTTGATGGGAAGATTGTAGGGGTTGCTCACATCCCCCATGGGCAAAACGCCTTTATCTTGAGGGAGTTTGTTTCAATTGTGCTTTGTCCATTGATTGCTTCTTTGACATGACATGCTTAGATCTCATTGATTTGTGGATCAAATCTAACTTGATGTAGTTTGATTTACAAGTTGCATTGGACATCTCTCCTCCTAGGGCTTGGACGTTTTTGGTTGAAGACACTTGGATCAAACTTGGAATTGTAACTAGGGCAAGAATCATCCATATGGTAAGAGGCCGCAAGCTTTGAGATAAGTTCTACAAGGTACGTATCTATTTCGCTTGTTCTCCATCTTATTGGTCACAAAAACCATTAAAATCAAAACCCTTGTTTTCATATTTTTCTAGATCTACTTGGATCTATCTTGGCTTTGGGGATAATAAAAAGAACCCACCTCTATAGCATCCATGACAATTTGGATCTATAGTTTGGTGGCATTTGGCCTTCATTTGACACACTTTCCAAGGCACTTAGGCCTCCTTGAGGCAATTTGCACTCCTTGGGAAAGGCTAGTTGGGCTAGATCCTTGACATGGGTAGGTGAGATCCGACTTGATTTGCATAGATCCACCTTGATTACCTACTCCTAGTGCTTCACCTTGTTGATTTTCACCTTGTGGGCCCCATTCCTCATTTTGAGGGATTGAGCCCCACTTGGGTCACTTGGTGATGCATTTTGCATCTTAGATCTATGGAGATCTAGTTCACATCGGGGCATGCCATCTTAAACCCACCTTGATAATTGCCTAAACTACCCCGATCTACATTTTGGCATAATTTGGACTCCATTTGCCCCCTCATCTCAAGGCACTAGTCTCCCTTGGGCAATTCGCACCCCTTGGGTCAGTGGCCTTTTCCTAGATCCCATATGTGGGTTTTGTCTATGTCATCTTAGATCCATAGATCTACATCATCTCATCCACTTAGTGCCATCTCACCCCTTATCCAACCAAGTGGGCCCTATTTGGACCATTTTCCACTTTTTAAGGAGTGGGCCCCACTTGTGTATTTTCATGGTGCTAGATCTACCCATTTGGTCTTTATAAGTGGCCTTAGTCCTTCATTGGTTGAAACACTTGTCACCTCTCAAGCCTCTTCAACCACATCTTAAACTCTTTGGTCCACTTAAATTGGTTTCCGTAACTTAATTTACACGTTTCCCTAGGAACCTTTGGGGTAGCTAATCCTCATTGATTGGCTAGGGTCTCCCCCTTGGTCTTGATTTATCTTGATCTAAAGTGAAGAGTGCCTCGGTTATCGTGACTCCCAGCTTGCATTGGGAACCGTGGCATCTCTTGGGTCACCTCTTTAGTTGTCCATCTCCTCTACCATCCCGGATTGGATACCTTTAGGGACAACTACAAGTTGTGTGATAACAGGTCTGCTTCCGCAATACAATCTTTTGGAGCGGTTGTAGCAACAACTGCAAACTTGCTTGAATCCTTCAAATGAGCACGCCAAACCAATCCCAAATCTTCTTTAGAAGCTCAATACTGCCAACGAACCGCAACTTTTCCTCACAATGCCTGTAACTTAACAGTGTTTTGGAAGACATAACGAAGGTGCAGGTCTATGTCTCCGCCACCTCTTCACAAAAAGATTATTCCCTAGTGTTATCAGGCAAATTAGCAGGACTAATTCCCAATAAGCAAAACTAAGAATAGTGACCCAATGTCACCTCGGTCACCGTTCGAACTTCTTAAGAAGTCGAAACCTCCAAGGAGAAGTATCCTTTTGGAAACCTGTAAAGACATTGAGACAACCACAAACTATATTTTCTATGTAATTTTTCTGATTACACCAGTGCCTAAATTGAGTCAATGATATTAAATTCCAGCCAATGAACCAATGAGGTGTAAGAACGCATACCCTTATATCAAGATAAACAATATTGGATCAAAAGACTATATTGCCATTAACCACTAACCAATCCAACCATTTACTAAGTACCTTGAATGTTAGTTGACTATTAATTGAATGGAAAGTAAGAGCTTTTGTAACAAGATCACTCACCATCAAATCAGTCATGTACTTGAGTGTAATTAAAGTTGTTAGGATATTCCTATACTCCATCCTAGTCCCACCAGTATTTTGATCATTTACATTTTCAGTCATGCATGCACCTTTAGGGTTTTAATGCATTCTAGGGTTTACATGCATTTTGCATGCATCCCAGTCATCAGTCTAACACCTAGCCCTCAGTTAGCCAACCCCCAGGAGCTTCTCACTATTCAGTTTTAGCCCTCCAGTTGCTTAATGCGCCTTTCTTCCTTGATTTTAGGGAGCAACTCGCCCTTCTTCACCTACCAGTCCAGTTGTCACTCAGTTACATTCAATTACACTTAGTTACACTCAGTTACACCTACTAGAGTTAGTTTGACTGATGGTTGATAGTTACTTGATCATTGATGACTCCACTGATGATGATGAAGACTTCCAGTTGTGCTCCGATGATTATGAGGACACCTAGTTGTGCTCTGATGACACTCTATTGATCTTATGATCACTCCGAGAGGCTAATTCGAATTGCCACTTTAGGCATTTGAATCCTCTCTACCATTGTACTATTTATTTGTCCATATTGTGATTAATTAATTAGTGTGTGTGAAGTATTATTGCTTCTATCTGAGTTCTACTATACCATATTATTTTGTTGCTCATTATACTGTATTGTTCACTCTTCTTCTATTTTTTTGCTTAATCATAATTACTCTTGTGAGGTATACATCATCTCTTAGATCTGCTGTGAGGATTTTCACATGGTATCAGAGCATGTTGAAAGTATTGTTTATCTCCATTCTTGAGAGTTTTTTGCAGGTTATTACCAAGATTTCGAGTGCAGCAGTTGCTTCAGTTTCTGCATTTTTGCAGCAGTAGCAGTTGCAATTATTCTATATTGTTTTTGCAGGTCTTCTACAACTTCAATGTATTCAGAAGAAATCTATCCTCCTCCATTCAACTATGATCCTCTTTCTCCATTCAACTATGATGAATGGAAACCAAAGATGATAGCACATTTGAAGAGAAATGGTCTCTTTGATTATTGTTTTGAGAGGGAGTTCGAATCCTCTGAAGAAAATATTGACTGGTTAAATAATGGTGACAGAGCCATGGGAAACATGATGCTTGCTATGTCTCGGTGCTTGGTACATCAATTCATTGATGATGTTGAATCTCCAAAAGAGCTATGGGCCTACCTGGATGAAAGATTTGGCAGACAGAATGAAAGGATTGGTCCAAATCCATTCGAAAGCAAGCAAAGTATTCCATTCACTCCCCTTGATGGTCTCTCAGATCATGAACCAGTATCATCTCATATTGAAGTTGCTGACAAAGAACTTGCAGATTCTCCACTCATGCTCAAACTTTCTTCTCTTTCTTGGCCAACTCACACTCTATATATTGCAGAAGGTCCTAAATCCTCTCTTGCACCAGAGTCTGTTGGTTTGCATCATGATCACATGATTATTTCAGAGGTCAAAACAGCTATTGAAGGTAATGCATTCGCTCCTCTCCAGCTATCTCCTCTTTTATACTACTATATGATCATAAATTCATGCTTTCAGAAGGTTATTGAAGATTATGGCCATTGCCATTCGCTTGGGATAAATTCTCATGCAATTATTGGTTTTGATCTCACCTCTCATGGTTCAAAGGAGATCTCAAGAAACCATGATTCAAGTCTTGGATCTAATTTGGATTCTAAGCAATTACTGCTTGGGATAATTTCTCATGCATATGATTGTTTTGATCTCACCCTTGCTGGTTCAAAGGAGATCTCAAGAAACTGTTTTTTAAGTCTTAAATCTGATTTTGATTTCAAGCAAACATGTAATAGTTATTTTTGGCATAATCTCACCCATGGTGGTTCGAAGGAGAAGACAAAAGACTATGCACTTTCACAGATTTGATCCTACCTCAGTTGATTCGAATCACCGGTTCAAGGATCATTCTCATACTGTTGGATTTGTTCTCATCACATTCGATCTGAAGAGCAAGTACAAGCACATGCTTTTTGAGCATGATCCACTTCTTCCCAAAAAGAAGATACCTCCAGACATATGACCAAGCATCACACATGCTTGAGTTTGGAGCATTTATTTTTATGTGTGCCTTATAGTCTATTTTTTGAGAAGGGGGTATGTTTTCCATGAAATTTTCTCACTTCCTTGGTTTATTGATTGTTATTATTCATTGTATTGGGTGACCTTTGGTCTTAGTTACTAGGGCCCAGGATGGATTAAGGGGGGGTGTTAGGATATTCCTATACTCCATCCTAGTCCCACCAGTATTTTGATCATTTACATTTTCAGTCATGCATGCACCTTTAGGGTTTGCATGCATTCTAGGGTTTGCATGCATCCCAGTCATTAGTCCAGCACCTAGCCCTCAGTTAGCCAGCCACCAGGAGCTTCTCACTATTCAGCTTTAGCCCTCCAGTTGCTTAATGCGCCCTTCTTCCTTGATTTTTGGGAGCAACTCGCCCTTCTTCACCTACCAATCCAGTTGTCCCTTAGTTACACTCAGTTACACCTACCAGAGTTAGTTTGACTAATGGTTGACAGTTACTTGAGCATTGATGACTCCACTGATGATGATGAAGATTTCCAGTTGTGCTCCGATGATCATGAGGACACCTAGTTGTGCTCTGATGACACTCTATTGATCTTATGATCACTTTGAGAGGTTAATTCGAATTGCCACCTTAGGCATTCGAATCCTCTCTACCATTGTACTATTTATTTGTCCATATTGTGATTAATTAATTAGTGTGTGTGAAGTATTATTGCTTCTATCTGAGTTCTACTGTACCATATTATTCTGTTGCTCATTATACTGTATTGTTCACTCTTCTTCTATTTTCCTGCTTAATCATAATTACTCTTGTGAGGTATACATCATCTCTTAGATCTGCTGTGAGGATTTTCACAAAAGCAATAGAAGTGAATGATTTAAATGATGGAAGCCCTAATCATTCAATGAAAGGATAAGACACATATTCAATATAGCAAAGAGGTCAATTTTATTCATCAATTAGGCACACAGAGATGTGTCATTAGCAAGGTATAACCATTTATAAATATAGTGAAGCAAGTGCCAATCAGTTTGATAAATTAATTGTGGAAGTATGTAAAGGCCCTTAACAACAATGAGCATTTAATAACATCATGTCAATGTGTGTCACAAATTCAATGCCAATTAATATCATTCAATTATGTGATCTCACTTCAATATGCGATTGATGACTAACTTCAGACTAATTCAAGCATATAGTAAATATCATCATCACTAAAAAGATTCTCAATAGGAAAAAGTGATTTTTCAGATCTGTGTATATCATTACACAGTATAGTAGAGAATGCATTTCAAATAGGAAAATAAGACTGGTTATAGATGCAAATTCTGAGATGAAGTACCACAGTGAAAACTTATTAATGTACTAAACAAACATGAAATTGTTCCAACCTGCTTATATTAAAAAAGGAACTAACTCAGTTTTTGGTTTGTGTTGGTGTAGTGAAGAGGCTAAGGAAGGGCACACAAGGGTTGCCCAAAGGGTAGGCTTGTGTGAAGGATATGGAAGTTTCGGTGGAAGGGAAAGTTGGCAGCCAAGGTGTAAGGAGAGGTCGAGCCTATTAAAGGGAACAGGTGTGAACTAAAAGGGAGTCGTGAGGGTAGTAAGGAGGGTAGGTGGATGGGGAGGCTATGTGTTAGGGAGAACTGAGAAGAAGTCAGCAAGGGGAGGCCGTAGGCTAGCAAGGTGGAGTCTGTGGGTTAGGGTAGGTGGAAGGAGATGGAAACAGGTTCGAGGGAGAAGGTAGGAGGGAGTTCAGATAGGAAAAGGGGGGACCAGCAAGGACTTCGCTGAAGGAATGGAGGCCTCGGTGGGTGGAATAAGGCAGCGACGGCACAAAAGGATGAGCAGCCGCGGGAAAGCTAGGTAGGAAATGGAGTGAGGGCCGCAGATTATAGTGAGGCTGGAAGCGGGAGTCCTGGTGGTTGCGGATGGAATGAGATAAGGCAATTGATTAGGGATGCAACATAAGGAAGAGGGGGGGCCGCAGATTTTGGGGGTGCTGGGAGTGGATGGGAAGGCCGTGGGCAAGTGAGAATTAGCTGGAAAGAGGTCGCGGGTGAGTTGTGGAGGCTGGGAAAGGGAGCCACGAAGGCTTTTGGCTTAGGTTTTATTTTTTACAATATTTCATAAATGCATACAAATTTAAAATTAATGCACTAACTCAAAATATCAGAAATTAGGGTTTTATTACTATTTTTTTTTGGGTTTTCCTTAGCATAAAACATCGACTAACTCATAAAATAAAAGAATGAAAGGCTAATTAACACCTCATAAATTTAGTTTTAAAAAGTAGTTGAACAATTAGGGTTTCAATAGAAAACTACTCACCAAAGCTAGAGCATCAATGAGAGGAAAAACTCTCCTTGAGATGGTACTTCAAAAGCATGGCCAACTAGGGCTCACTTCAACAATCTCTAGGATTCGTAGAGGAAGCCTAGCTCGAGCAAGACTTGAATACCTAAAGCTCAATCTTGATTGCAATGGTGATCGATGTCGAAAATGACATACAAATCAAGAGAAATTGAAGCAACAATGGCTTCCATCCAACCCTAACGAGCATCACTTTCATACATTTGGCAGAGAGACATCAAACAAAAAGTATAGATACCTCGAAGTGCATGTGTTAAACCTCCAAGTGCATGTGTTAAGCAAACAACTCTAGCCTCACTTTAGCAATGGCATGAACCAAAGAAAAACATCCCAGAAATGCTTCAAACTTGCAAAATAACCTTCATCAATGAGTGCCTTCTTTCAAAGAGTCCTAGTTAGGGCAAATAGTAGACATAATGATCTTATCCCAAGAGTTGATGATGAAAATGAAGTGAGGAGATTGAATTTATATGATCTCACACTCACTTTTACACAAAATAAAGTCAATTTAATATTAAAAATGTCAACTTAAAATTAAAACAAAAATAATAATAAAAGTGGGTAAATTGGGGGTTTTTCCCTAGATTTGACCCAACCATGAGAAAAATGGTTGAACAAGGCCAAATTTGACGAAAAAGAAGGCTAAATTGCGTAGGGGGGGTTGTCATGCTCCAACTAACCCCAACAATGATGAAAACCCTCAATGCTCCCCCCCCCTTTGAGCAAGCAAATAGTCTGCCCAGGAGGATGACGTCATCCATTGAAGGAGGGCCTAGAGGGAGGACACTGTTGAACTGGAGGGCCAGGAGAGTGTTGGAGGTGCTCTGAAGGATAAGCAAGTGTCTCAGTCATGAAGAAACTGTCGCTGTAATGATAAAACAGGGTCGGGGTCATGTGACCCAGTGACCCACCCTTGGAAGCCCCGGACACCAACCCCAGTCAGCGATGCCATTAAGCCATAGTACTTCCAAAGGAGAAACCAAAGGGTCTGGCCATGCCCCTACCTTAGAATGAACTGGATAAACATCCCTCCTGGTCAGAAAAAAGACACCCTCTCCCTGGGGCACCTCTGCAGGTACGCTGGTGCTGGTACCATCGTAACACCCAGTACTCTCTAAGACTGCATAAGAGAGTCAATTAGCTTTCAAAAGAGTTCTCTCTCTTTGACAAATACTATTTTAAATTTATTACTTTAGTGGACTATGAATGCTTTTAAACAGAATTAAAGCAGAATTACCAACGCTCCAATAGTCTTAAGCATAAAAGGTAGAAAGCATACAAGTCATTCTTTAACTCATTCTTTAATACAGCAGTTTCAAATTTGCTCCAGGCAGACGCAGGCGCATTAAATCTAGCAGTCATATATGTTACACCACAATCTCTGAAGATAAACAACCCAAGCTATAGGTCTACAATCTTCAGACAAACTTCAAGCCAGATCTCCTTTGCATGAAGTAAGCACACCCAGTGACCTCTGTAAAGCCTTAATATCTACACTTTAAATTATATATCTGTAAACATTGGTGTGCTGGTCTCCAAAGGTGTATTTTAGATCACAAATCAGGGCTCACAAAAGTTGGTTGTAGTGTTAAACAAAACTGCACAAAACTTAACATAATACCTTTTCAGTGAAAAGTGAAGAGTCAAGCCCAAGCCGAGGCAAGAAACTGCATCTTCGATCTCCAGGCAATCACAAACAATCTTTATGCACTCAACAATGCTTGTTTTGTACTTGCAGGCTGAATGGTTTGCCAATCAATCATAAGTAAGTATGGATATTACCCAATTGTACGCCAACTGTATGGGTCAGGTCAGAAGACCAAAAATACAGCAAATTATGCGTGTAGTTATTCAAAAAATGAGAATTGATGATTCCTCAAATGACTTAGCTGCAACTGCTGGCCAAGTGAGCATTTGGCTTTCAAATTGATTGTATCTTTGTGTATTTGAAGCATGCATGTTTATTTGTAGTGACACATTAGAGCCAAGTACATACATGTACAGCAGGTATATGTCTCCTGAGTTTTTATCAGCAAGTGTTAGTTACCTGATTTGTCTTCTATCATTAATGCTGTCTCTGTTTGGGTAATGAATATGATTACGGTTAGGCTGATTTTGAGATATCAATAACGAAACCATTTGCATGTACATATCAATTACACATTATGAGGTATACATATATACTATATGCTGAATGCAAAGCAGTTTCTCATCACTTGATCTCATGTTTTATTCAATTTATGCTTCAAATGTACTTGTAAATTTGTTTGTACATTCTTTCAAAGTCTTTTCGATATTTCTCCTATCAACTCTCATCATTTGGACTAAAATTACTAAATCGTTTTTTCTGTTGAAATAAGTTTGTAATTGTGCCATTCACTTTTTAAGAGACATCTCAAAGTCCATGCCATCCTGTAATTGTGTACAAGTTTTTATTGTCATTGCTCTTTTAATATGAAATTCACATACTTTCAATTCTTTGTCAAATTCCTTCCTTATTTGTATGGTTCTGACATAAACTTACCAATCATAATACCAAGTGGTGATATCTTGGTATCTTTTTCACTCAGGTATATTAACTAGGAATTTCTTATAGTGCTCAAACTCAAATTCTCAACTGGTATTTCATAGGCATTGCTCTTTTTCTTTCCTTGGTAATTATCCCGGGGCAAACCCGTGGGCACTTCCTCTCATTTTGAGGATGGTACCCAAGGTAAATCCTAGATTCTTTAGGGCACAAGGCCAGGTCAACAAAAGGGCTCAAAGCCATCACAACAATATTCCCAGTATGCGCTCAACATTCTCAGTATGGGCAATAGAACCTGTGTGGAGAGTATAACACTCCATCCCACAACCACTCAAACTAGACACAATTGACAAATAGACATTGCTCTTATGACCGCATTAAGAATAATATGTACTTATATTTGAGAATCAAAATAAGTTAATTTACTCCTTTCTGAAAAAATGTATGTTGCAGGTGTGTAAATTTACAGCTCCTCTTTCTTAAGTGGTTATCTCTATTTGATCCAAATGCAAGGAGAATTTTGAGTAATTGACAGAAGCAAGAAATGCATTTATTAATAAAACACATTGCGAGATGTAAACTGTATTTTTTAATATTCTGTTATGACATGGTATTGTGAGTTTATTGTTGTTTTGTTTTATGCTTCTATTTTGAAATGGTATTCCAATATTCTATTATGACAACATGCTATCGGGAATTTATTTTTGCTTTGTTTTATCTGTTTGTTCCCTCTTTACTTGCTGCTATCGTTCATGCTAAATTTCTGATTTGATGTTCATGAAAAATCTGAATTCTGTGACATACCTCTATAACTCGGTTGAGTTTTAAAATTTTCTTTGTTTGCTACTTACACCAATCCAAATGCTGCCGCTGTTTTTGGAAAATTTTCATTCATATGTCAAACACTTCATCAGAGATCAATTCGGCACACATATAACACCGAACAATTTTGGTATCTTATAATGCAGGCTATTCATTCCAATTAAAATGTGCACACCATGAAAATAAACTGACTGAAGATGGGGAGCTAGTCTATCAGGTTGTCTCTTTAGGGACATTACACAAGGTAGCTCCAGATTGGATGAAAGAAGAAATTATCTTCAGCATAGCTCAAGTAAATGTATTTATGGACAGATTATTGCAAGTTGTTAAAGGGTGTGGCTATAGAAGATAATTTGGTGGTGTCTGTTGAGGGTTCCATGTTCAGAGATTGTTATTTATTCAGATTGTTGCAGTCACCTTTTGATTGACTTATATGTAAATTACTAATGACAGGAAGGATTTTTTTCGTTGTACATCATTCTTTAAAGACCAATACACGAAGCATGTAAAGTGATATAGAAGGGTACCTGTGTTATCTATCATATTTCTATAGAGTTTTCCTGTATAGCACTTCTGCTGCTGCTTACATGAAGGGTGTAAACTGTAAAGAGAAGTGCTGCTTGTTGTATGGGTCTATTTTTCTTCGGAATAGTGAAGTCATTGTTTAACTTTCAATAGATGCTGATTTGACCAAGCATGCCTATAGATTCAGTCTTGTATAGACTGGTGCTATATAACCAGGCCTTGCATTGGTACTGTTAGTTTAACACCTTTTGTGGCATTCACTTCGTCTATTTTTCTATATATGTGGCAGTTAAATTTTTTCTTGCGATTGGGGTATGGAGCTGGTCTGTACAAATATTTCCCAGTAGATATTTATTTTGGTAGATTCCTCACTTTATACTGGCTGATATAACGTAGGATGCCCATGGATCAACATTTTGCCTCTCTTCTGTACACACTATGTATTCCCAACGTTATCTTAAAGTAGCTGTACAAATCAATCTTTATACAGTCGTGTAAAGAAAAATGGGTTAGTAAAATGAACTGGTTATAGTCCACTGCAATGTTTATATAATGCATAAGTATACAAACTATGTTGAGGCATGTACAATGTTTATACAGAGCATAATTATACAAACTATCTTGAGGCATGTACAGACTTCAGAGAAAAGAAACAACTTAACAGACTATGAAACAAGAAATGAATAGAACAAATGCAAAAGAAGGTTGCAGTATACATATCTCAAATGATCTCATTTTTTTTCTTCTCTTCCATCCAAATGATCTTGTGGTTTTCATGTTTAGAGCCAATGTAAATAATAAAAAGGTAAGATTTTCGGTAAGAATTTGCAATCAACAAAGCATGATGTATTGGACCCTAATAGACAACCAAAATAAACATGTCACTTTAAGGGATAGATTTGGTATTAAGTTGGCTGTGAGCCTAATTATATATCAGAATTAACGGGATCATTAAAATTTTCCTTGAAGGACATGTGATACAAATTACTAATTCATCTCTCAATTGAGTGTTTTCTTTCAAAATAACACTCATTTTCTTTCAAAATAACAATACTTGGTTACATTGGATGACAACATTTTGAAATTTTAATGTTAGATGTGACAAATTTATGCCTGACATTAAAAACTGCAACATAATTCTCCTTTTAAAAACAAACTTCTTGTGCCTAGAAGTGACGAATATATTATTTTTCTAGCTTTATCAAAATATGTAACTGATTATACTTGCTGAATTTAGGTCTTTGAAGCAAATTCATATAACATTTTTAAATAAATTTTCCAAATTGATTTTGTAATTCATGGTTACTACATAACATTTTGTAGGATATATATAACCTCTAAATATCTTAATGCTAGTACAAACCAAAAACTCGTGGGTTTGCCCATGGGAATTGATATCTATCATAGCATTGTATCTAGATGAAAGTATGCTTGTATGTCCTTGCAGTTGTCATCATGCTATTGTAAGTGCACAACATCCTGTTTTGCTTTCTCTTCCTTAATTGGAATTGACATGTGTTGAGATAAGATTTTATTTGATTATTCCCCTAGGCTCTTGTTCATGATGGAGAGATTGAGAGGTTGAGTTGGTTTTGCATGGTAATCAAATTAGTAATCCTTGATTAGTGAATGTTGTTTTGAAGATTGCTTCCATGGCAATTAGAATTTTATTCATATTATATCCATTTTCCCTCTATTGCATTTACAACAATTCCAATGTCAAAGACTTCACTATTTTCAGCCTTGTAATGGCACCAATCATTTTTGCCTATCAAATAGCCTCGTTTAGTTCTTCTACTAATAAAAACAACAAAGGTGAAAGTGGGCACCTTTGCTTCAAATTCTTTTGATTCTTATAACCAAAATAATTGTAATAATTGTAGAATTTCTATATTTTAGAAATAAGGGATATGAAGATTGAATTAAATTTTCTTGGCATTTTACCACTTTTTCTCACCTCCACCACCTTGAGGATATTATCCGCTAAAAGCTAATAAAAGCCAAGATAAAATTCTAGTAAGTAGTAAGATTTAGAATGCTTGTTATTTGTTTTATCAATGATTTGTAAACTATTGTGGATATTCCTCTACAAACAACTTGTAGAATTGATCTTTTAGTATTCTGCAATCTCTTATTATGGAGTGTTTACTTTAAATCGTAGATTTAATATACTAGCCTAATGTTGAAATAAATTGAAACTAAAATGAAAGAAATAAACAAATAATACACCATCCACAAATTGAATTGAAGATGTACTCTAGGAAAATCCATGCTAATCCTTGGATATTGTGACATTGTATTTCTATTATTATATTAGTGGTCTTTATTGGTGGACTTGGACCTTAATGTTAGGATATTTAGACACTTGGGAGTTAGTTAAGATCAACTTGGTCTACTATGTCATTAGGTAAAGTGTGTTTTTTTAGTATGCATTTCTACTTATGTAATTTGATGGTCACATTATGTTTTAGACATAAAGTGATTCAACGCTTTATGTTTTCATTAATCTTATTGGCTACATTGATATGCAGCTTAACACTCGATTGATCCACAATCTCTATTTAAACATGGAGGGTGATTAGCTTATGATCAATTGTACTTATAAATACATATTTTGCTTTGTCTTAATAAATTACCTTAAGTAGTTGTTTGGTTGGTGTCATGGATTATTGCCCTCTTTGAGGGTTTTAACCATGCAATACATTGGTGATGTCGATATGTGGTATGTTTGTGTGAGTGATTACTTAAGATGTTCGACCTCTCTAAATATACCCTATTTTAGTTGAACATGGTATCAAAGCTCTTGTGAAGACCTATATGCATCAAGGGATTTCCAGATTATGTTATGTTTATGCATTTATGAGTTGGGAGAGGTGTTACATTGTATCTAAAGCATTGCTTTTAGTTGGAAATGTAATACCTGAGCTTTGACCTCGAAATGTAAATTTGTAAATATTGTTGTAAAAGGTTGGAAGCCAGAAACAAATGGCCATGATGATCGAGACTCTATAAGTATGCACATTTTGATATTAATATAAACACTCTAATGGGTGCAGAGGAAGAAGGACGAAGAATAGATGGGGGGCTATGAATCCACAAGTGGGGAAGTGACATTGGGCTAAGGGAAATTACCTTAGTAATCTTTAGTTTGTGTTTCTAGTCTTAGGCATTTAACCCATGTACTGAAACCTTTATTAAGTCACATGCTTTGATTAAGCATTATTTAATTATCTTAAGAAGGAGATTAAGAGGTGGGAAAGTGGTTCCATGTGGAGTGGCCACATGGCAACATGATCTATGCCTATAAAAGTGAGAAATAAGGCTAGAGGGGGGTTCGTTCCTCATTCATTTTTGGCCAGCATTCGAATTTGATTCCATTCCCTTGCCTTCACCATGGAATGCCATAACCTGGTACTATGACAAAGAACCAATAAGCCATTGCTGGAATGAATTGTGCATGCCAATAACTTAGATAGACTGGTGTGAGGGAGGAACCTAGCCTATAGCTTGTGCCTTGGAGTCCCAATTCAGAGACTTCATGTACAACCTGTACTGGAGCGCTAGAAGGGAACTGGAGGCTACCTGAGGGACTGTTAGCTCGGAGAAGGGAGCTTGTTCCTGGCGTTGTGTAGGTTGATGGTGAAGGAGAATTGAGCATTGGGACAGCTGTGGAGGTAGTTTCAACATCAGTGGGTTGCATGAGATGCTTAGTTGTGTAGAAGTTGCTATAAAACACTTAACACTTGTGGATTGGTAGCCCCAACTCAAGGGTGGACTGCCAAAGTAAGTTTTGGCTTGGCAGTGCCCAAAGCTAGGACAAACATCCTTCACCTGTAGCCAGTTGGAGAACAATTGCTTTAAAGTTAAGGCTTTCATTGTTAGGATGCCTTGGTTAATTTTGTGTTTGCATAATTATTCTTTATTGTTTTATGAATGTTTAAATGTATGCAAATGCATGGCTTATAGTGTATGTTCGTTGATGAATTGCCTGTAAAATTATAATGAATGCGTAGGATTCTTTGGGCCACCATATTCATTTATTATCTGTTAAATTAAAGAAAAACAAAATGAAATATCAATGAATAATTCGAAATTGAGTTTTAAGTGCCCCATGGTCTCCATGGTTGAATGAGCTTGTTGGGTACATTACAGGAAATGTCTTTCATTTCATTAAAAAAAGTTTCTATTTGCCAAGATATGACCATTTTATTAAATCTAGAAGTATGCTATTAACGTAATACCCAACTCTGATTTAATTTAATAAAACTTAAAAGCAATATTTTACCATAGTTGATATTTGTAATTAAATATTAAAATAGTCCCAATTGTGATAGTAAACTAGGCAGCAATGTTATCGGAACCGGACCGGTCATCGAACCGACAAAGCCCAAAATGTGAACCGGACCGGAACTAGAAAAAAACCGGTCGACTAAAACATACATAAAATATTCATATTTTGTAAAAAAACATATATATTCATGTGCATACATATGAATCCAAACCATTAATACACAAATATGCAAAGTTTCTCATATATATAGCAAGTATAGGTGCAAATAACCAAAACAACACCTAGTGCAATACATCTCTGAGGTTCTGAACCAAAGTACATCAACAAAGAGGCTCGAAATGGCAACCATAGTACTAATGAAAAAAAATAAACTGATCATAGAAGCATAGAAAACTTGTTTTTTGTGTTTTTTTTTTAAATTCAGTTTTGTGGGTCCACTGTACGGACCGGCCGGTTCAGGCCAGTTTTGACTGGTTTTGGCCGGTTCGACCGGTTCCGGCTGGTTCAACCGGTTTTGACCGGTTCTGGCCGGTTCAGTACCCGGTTCATAAAAAAATCCAGTTCAACCGGTTTTGGTCACTGATCGGACCGATTAACTCTGTAAACCGGTTAGGCCAGCCGGTTTTGCCGGTTCCTGTCCGGTTCCGATAACACTGCTAGGCAGAAGGAACATGATGTGTACTTGTAAATACAAGACAAACTTACAGATGTACCTCTTGACTAAAGTAGACAGAGTAGACCATCGTTGTAACAACAAGGAAAAACCACAAGTGGGGGACTATTCTCCTCCCATCCAACCTCCTAGTCATATGACAACCTTCAATCCCTTACTAAGCAATACGAAGCCAAAAACACTCTCATCTTCAGAATCCTCCCTAAGCCTTCAAAACTTCCATCTCCAAGAACATGTGAGGAGGAAGAAGAAAAAATCCCCCCCCCATCTCAATTTCCTCTTTTCAAGTTTTCTCAAACTCTCTTCAATTGGACACATATGACATGCATAAATCCCCATCCAAAGATCCCCTAATTAGATAAGTAATATTTGTTATTTTATTCCACTTCCTAACCCCCTCTTATATTTAATTAGGGATTAACTTAATTTAATTTATGAAGTTACACAACTTTATATTTTAATGAATCCTCATGTCCTTATTATAATACTATGATCATAGGTATATGAGCCGACATAATCTAATACTATTGAGTAGGACTTGTGTCATGTCCCCGATCCCCTCAGTACCCTTTAGAGTGATAGGGGAACAAGCTGATAATTTTGTTTTCCAAACTTATTTGCAATTCTGCCCTTCTTCACAGTCGCAATGATCTCAGTCCGCAATTCGCAATTCCGCAAGCGCCAATCTACAAGCCGCAAGTCGGGAGTCGGGAGTCAGAACACCAATTACACAGCGTCGAAGAAACACCTCTCTGACTTCCACAGTCCGCAATCCGCGATGCGAGAGTCAGAAAGTTGAAATGCCAATTATACAGTGTTGACGAAACATGCCTCTAACTTCCATACTCCACAATCTGGCTTGCGGGAGTCCGAAAGTCGGAACGTCAATTACACGGTGTCGAAGAAATGCGCCTCCAACTTCCGCATTCCGCAATCCACGATGTGGGAGTCGGAAAGTCAGAACGCTCAATTTCCAACTTCGAAGATTTTATGCTTTCGACATCCGCACTCCGCAATCCGCGATGCGGGAATTGGAAAGTCAGAATACCAAGTTCTCTGCTTCACCGAATCACGCCTTCGACTTCCACAATCTGCAATGCAGAACTCAGAAGTGGGAACTCCGAAATTAGAGCCCTAGGCAATTTACTCCTCTGACTTCCGCACTCCGCAATCCGGCTTGCGGGAGTCGGAAGTCAGAACTCCAAAACATTGCTACAGGGAATTTACTCCTCCGACTTTCGCACTCCGCAATCAAGCTTGCGAGAGTCGGAAGTCGGAACTCATAAATCACAGCTCCGGAGAAGCGAGAGTTGGAAGTCGGAACTCCTAAATCACAGCTCCGGAGAAGGACGAGTCAAAAGTCGGAACTCCTAAATCACAGCTACAAAGAAAATTGCTCCTCCGACTTCCGCACTTTGCAATCCGGCTTGCGGGAGTCGGAACTCCCAGAACAACGTCGAGAAGTCATGCCTCTGACCTCCGCGATCTGCACTGTGAGTTCGGAAGGTCGCAAGTCGGCCATATACCCTTGTTACAACCAACTTCTCAGGCCAATATCTTCCTCATCTTAAGTCCATTTTGGGAAAACCTGGTACCGTTGGAAAGCTCTCGGCGAGCCCTATGCAATTGCATTATCCTCTACCACATCCGATGACTTTGATCCTGCCCTTCTCCCAACCCAAAAGGTGGCCCCAAACTTCATCAAGGCCTCTTCACCACTCTACAAGGGCTCTTATACTACTCTGTCATGGCCCCTTCCCTTCATCTGATCCACAGGGGAAGCATGAAAACCCCAGGGGGTTGTCTATTTCTTCCCCAAAGCTATGATTGAACCTTCCGCACATTCAGGGCCTTAACAAAACTTATCCCAATTCATCAATGAACAAATTTACATATAAATAAAACACATGGATGCAAAACACAGTTGGATTAAACCATATTAACACACACTCAGATGCATTTACCAACATTTCATCGTAGGCATAATAACAACATGAAGAACAAGTATTCAGTTCCATTAATCGGCTGGATCAATCCATGCATTTTGACATAAACAAACAATCATTCATGTATATAAAATTGGCATAATCAGAAGCAACATGAAACACTTATCTTTAAGGTGAAGTCACCAAGCAACTAGCTATGGACTGCAACGTTCCAACCCAACCATAGGTCTCTGCCTGGCCTGTATTATTTCAGCACTTAGAGACCACCCTCGAGCAATGGCTATTTATCCACTAAGGAGGAACTACCCAGGTTTACTCACGGCCTTGGTTTCACACCAACAGTCATGCTAAGACAACACACAGTTGGGTTTATCAAACATGCCAAGAGACAAGGGAGGAGGAAGCTAAGCCAGTGAGCTCAACCAGAGAGCTACAACCATCTCCAACTCAATCAAACATCCTTCACCGGCTTTATCAAGCGGTTCCAACCTCTACTATCTCTTCCACTCTGTCATCCACGCTTGGATCTCCTCAGGGTTATGGTTGAAAGGCTCTGTCCCGTCGCTGCCCTTTTGGACTTCCAAAACCGGTTTCCCTCTGAAATTATGGGTATCCAACCCTCTCGATTCCGCCCCAAGGTTCGGGTCTAAGGATTTCCCAATGGATTTCTTTTCCGATACAAATTTTCTTTACGTTTTGGCCCTGCGAATCACGGCTTCCTCCCGAGTTGTGATTCTCTAGTTTTCTTTCTTACTCCCCCCCGTCTGCGTTCTCTCATCCCCCAAACTGAAAATTGATACCCCCCCCATTGCTGGGTCTACCTCCTTCTGAAAACTCGTTCCTAGATCCTTCACAATGCCCTGGGGATGAGCGAAAACGTCCTCCCATGAGGTGGAGTGACTTATGGGTCCAGCAAACTGAACCCATACCCTGCCTTATGGATTTCAGGGCTGTCGATACTCCATCAACTTTCATGGATTGATCTTCTCACCCACTTCCTTACAACAAAATTAAATGAACACTAGAACAATCAAAGGGGTTCTCAAGATGGCATATGGAAACCTAGGGTTCAATCCCACAACCCCCTCACCTCTCCCTAGTGGATACACATAGACCCCTCATTTAGTTGCATCCAAAGCCATCCCCTTGGTATTTTTATTACATGATATTTACATCATTTTTACAATCTCCATGGCCTAATAGCACATGGATAACACAATGTCAAATACTTGCCTGTTAAAGCTGAGCATTCACTAGTAGGGCCTTGGCCTTGAGCTCCACGCTAGGAATTATACATCACATATATACAATGTTTACATTAAATCCAATATATCCTAAGGGTCAAAAATGGGGACATTACAATTCCCTCCCCCTTAGAATAACATTGTCCTCGGTGTTCCAATACTTAGGAATACATACACAATCCAAAATTCACAAAAATGTGGCAGGTCTGTCCTGCATTCCATCTTTTACTTTGAGCTTCCAGGACCAAGTCCTTTGGTTTCTATAGGCTTCTCCTGCTGGCTTGGACCTTTCAGCTCCACAATAATCCTTTCCCTTTCTTTACCTTCCAGCTGATCCACTAGTCTGGAAACTTTATGGCTCTTCTTATTGTCCTTTGTTGGGCAGTTACGGAGGAAATGATTTCCTCCACATTGCCAACTTTTCAGTGGCTGCTTTTTCTTTGCGTGCTCCATTTCCCTTGATTCTTCCAGCCTTGAACGTTTCTTAATGGGCTGATTGGGTGATTGCCTCTTCATTTACACGCTGTCCTTTCCATTGTTGATAGCTTCCAGAATGCCTTTTACCTCATTTTGCAGACAAATAGAGTCATGTAAAACCTTGTGGTTCATCTCATTCAACTGCCTTTGTAGGCTTGTGCATTTCCCCAATATTTTCTTAGGTCTTGGCAATTGTTTGAAGAATATTTCCAGCCAAATCCAGTTGCTTTTGGTCTGCTGCCATTGTCAATGTGCACAATTGTCCACACTTTGCTTACTAGCAACACTCGTCTTGTAATAACTGCAACCAATTGATTTAATTTTCACCTGTGAAATTCATCATTGCAAATCTTGTTAGGCCAAGCATAACCTAAGAATTAAGATCAGTCAATTACTTGCCCAATTGGCATGGAAAGTTCATATTTTATCCATGAGACTTTCACACATTTCATGCTTGTCCAACATACAAATGAATTCATTCATGTTCATCCTTTCACAGGGAATCAACTAATTCAACATTCACAATGTATTTCAAGCAAGATAAACATAATCAACTTTCAACCATAACATACATTCAACAATGTTTTGTCTCTAAAATGCATCAATTGAAAAGGAAAGAGGAGAGTAAGAGTTTCCCCCTCTTAATCTTGTTCCAATCCGGAGTCCCACCACAATTGTGGTTCCATGCTCCTTGATCTCTTTCACTTCAAATGTGAATGCTTAACTCGCATTTTCCTTGTTTTGGCGATGACACTTGGTGTCTAAGGTCTGTTCGAGGCTTCTCAAACAGGAAACCCTTCACTTAGAAATTATCAATTCTGTTTCGTACAAAAACTAGATTTCCACAACATGAGTTCCTTCTCATGATGTTTAGATCTTGCAAGCCATAACCCATCCTCTTCCTGCATTGTTCCCTCCTGACACAATCCACACACAATCCACTAATCAATGACATCAATTATCAAATTCAATCTTAAATTACAATTATGTTCACTACAGAATTTTGGTTTATTTAACCATGAGGCCATCCTCATATTGTCTGGCTCTTGTAAGTGGTATCACTCTATCCATTATGGTTTAGGATTTCTCCCATAGCATAGGCATCCACCTTCAACATGTCCTCTTGACACAATTCTGGATTACCCAAACAATCATTAACAATTATTAACAAAATCTCCAATCTGAAATTCAATCATCCAAACACTTGGTGAGTATCCATGCACATAATCATTTCACTGTCACAACAGTCATTGAAGTGATTTCAGAATTATCATACTCAATAATTCAAACACTATCAGTTGTTATATTTCAAATGCGTAAAATATGTTTTCTTTATATGCATCATCGTTGCAATAAAATTGCAAGATACAATCACATTATATATGAAGTCAAATAAAACTTTCAATATTCATGATTACGAAATCATATCATTTTATGCAACGTTGTCCTTTCAATTGAGCATCCTGGTAGCCCATTAAACACAACTAACTTCTTCATGCAATTCTTCTCCCATAGCATCTCATGAAAGGATCTTAAAATTTTCAATAATTCTACCATTTCATCTATCATCTAATTGCAATGAAATATATATATCACAACCATGCATTCACACAATGCATTCCAACATGTGCACCCACACATAGGCATGCATATTCACAACATTTACATAATCTTTTAATGTACATTTACTTATTGCACCCAATGCATTACAACATTGATCCAAAACATTTTTTTGCCTACACAGGTTTCTTACCATGGTAAGTTGAACATCCTAGCCAATGCTTCAACACAATACCCAGCCATCTCCCTAACTACTTGGTTAACTATCTGGGTGCCTTCTTCTTCATCTAAACACAACCCATCAGGAGTTCTCTCACTCCTTGGTTTTTGGAAAAGAGATTTCATCCCATATTAATACCAATGGGGATTTCATGGTATACTTGTTGAGCATTGCAGGCTTCACAACCCAACATCCTCATGGCTTCACACATGGCATGTTCTTATTTCTTATGAATGCATTCAAAATTTTAAACAATCACATGGTATAATGCTCATTTCCTTTACTACCACATACCTCACCATACCCCGTGGGATGTCATTCACATAAATGCATTCACTATTACATGCATACCATTTTATGATGATTAAAACATGGTTAAATGGATTCTTACCCATCCTCTTTCAACTTTTGTACCATCAACATAAATAAATATTACCTGCATGGATGCCATCAAAATATATGATGTTACCTGATCAATTGGCCTCTTACCAAGGGCTACATAGTCATTCCACCGATCCTCTTGATCATGGAATTGTGCTTCAACCTTTCTTCACAAGGCTGTGAGTCACACATGGCATATCATCATCAACATCTTCAGCCATGCTTCTATTATCTTGGTCTTTTTGCTATGGTTTCCAACAAACTTGGATATGTTATGTTGACCATGGTATCTAGGATATCCTCTTGCTAAAATGAAGAACCACAGAAACAACATTTTTGTCATTTCTCAAAGCAAAGTGTAAGCAAGGCATCTCAAAAATATTTTCTCCATATCTTTTTGCAACATTGCAAGAATCACAGGCATGCATCATAGGATTTTTCCGCAATCCCTTTAGTGGATGTGCATCCCTGTTAGGTGTGCATTCAAATTGAAATGCAATGTGCGCATTAACAACTTTTATCAATATGCAATACCATATGCAAGCACACATAATTTTACCTACAGTATGCATTATCTCTTGATATGCCTACTTTGCATATGCATTTCATCTATCTAATCTCTTGCATTTTCAACATTCTTGTACCAAAATTTTATGTATGTAAAGCTCATAAAACATAAATACAAGAACAAGACAGGGGTTAAGGAATTCTCCCTTTCCAATCCCTCATCATAGCAGGGAATTCCTCTTCCACATCATAGCTGGTCCAATTCATGGAATTTCTTGCAAGCACACAAGGAATCATTAGCTATGATTTTCTCACCAAGCAGCAATTCAATACACATACTCATGTATGACATTTACACTTGCTATTTTCCTAGCATGCAATTCTTATGCTATAAACAGAGATAGTTTAAGGTGAGAGATTTCCCTCTTTATCAACATTGCAATCTGTTCAATTCCTACTCCATATGGAGTCCTTCAAGGCACATTGTATGCCCTTGCACCTCATTCAAATTCTGGTTACGTGCCTGTAACTCATACTTTGGCCCAAGCAACCCCAATGCTGCAACCTTGGGCTCTAATACCATCTGTCACGTCCTCGATCCCCTCAATGCCCTTTAGAATGATGGGGGAACAAGCTGATAATTTTTTTTTCAAACTTATCTACAATTCTTCCCTTTTTCACAGCCGCAATGATCTCAGTCCGCAATCCGTAATTCCACAAGCGGCAATCCACAAGTCACAAGTCGAAAGTCGGGAGTCGGAACACCAATTACATAGCGTCGAAGAAACACCTCTCTGACTTCCACAGTCTGCAATGCAGGAGTCGTAAAGTCGGAATGTCAATTACACAGCGCCGACGAAACACGCCTCCGACTTCCGCACTCCGCAATCCGGCTTGCGGGAGTCGGAAAGTCGAAACGCCAATTACATGGCATCAAAGAAATGCGCCTCCGACTTCTGCATTCCGCAATTCGCGATGCGGGGGTCAGAAAGTCGGAATGCCCAATTTCCAACTTCGAAGATTTATGCTTCTGACTTCCGCACTTCGCAATCTTCGATGCGGGAGTCGGAAAGTCGGAATACCAAGTTCTCTACTTCGCCGAATCATGCCTCTGACTTCCGCAATCCGCGATGCGAAAGTCGAAAGTCGGAACTCTAAAATCATAGCCCGAGCAATTTACTCCTCCGACTTCCGCCCTCCGCAATCCGATTTGCGGGAGTCGAAAGTTGGAACTCCAAAACATAGCTTCGGGCAATTTACTCCTCCAACTTCCGCACTCCGCAATCCGACTTGAAGGAGTCTGAAGTCGGAACTCCCAGAACCATGCCGAGAAGTCATGCCTCTGACCTCCACGATCCGCAATCCACACTGTGGGTTCAGAAGGTCGGAAGCCGGCCATATACCCCTGTTACAACCAACTTCTCAGGCCGATATCTTCCTCATCCTAAGTCGATTTTGGGAAAACCCGGGTACCGTTGGAAAGCTCTCAGCGAACCCTATGCAAATTCATGATCCTCTGCCACATTCGATGACTCCAATGCTTCCCTTCTTCCAACCCAAAAGGTGGCCCCAAACTTCATCAATGCCTCTTCACCACTCTGCAAGGGATCTTATACTACTCTTTCATGGCTCCTTCCCTTCATTTGATCCACAGGGGAAGCATGAACTCCATAGGGGGGTGTCTATTTCTTCTCCAAATCCATGACTAAACCTTCCGCACATTCAGGTCCTCAACAAAACTTATCCCTATTCATCAATGAACAAATTTACATATAAATAAAACACATGGATGCAAAACACAGCTGGATTAAACTATATTAACACACACTAAGATGCATTTACCAACATTTCATCATAGGCATAATAACAACATGAAGAACAAGTATTCAGTTCCATTAATTGGCTGGATCAATCCATGCATTCTGACATAAACAAACAATCATTCATGCATATAAAATTGGCATAATCAGAAGCAACATGAAACACTTATCTTTAAGGTGAAGTCACTAAGCAACTGGCTATGGAATGCAACGTTCCAACCCAACCATAGGTTTCTTCCCATCCTGTATTATTTCAGCACTCAGAGACCACCCTCGAGCTAGGGCTATGTATCCACTAATGAGGAAATACCCAGGTTTAATCACAGCCTTGGTTTCACACCAACAGTCACGCTAAGCCAACACACAGTTGGGTTTATCAAGCATACCAAGAGATAAGGTAGGAGGAAGCCAATCCAATGAGCTCAACCACAGATCTACAAACATCTCCAACTCAATCAAACAGCCTTCACTGAGTTTATCAAGTGGTTCCAACCTTTGCTCTCTCTTCCACTCTGTCATCTACACTTGGATCTCCTCAGGGTTACGGACAAAAGGCTCTATCCCACCGCTTCCCTTTCGGGCTTCCAAAACCGGTTTCCCTTTTAAATTCTGGGCATCCAACCCTCTTGATTCCGCCCCAAGGTTCGGGTCTACGGATTTCCCAATAGATTTCGTTTCCCATACAAATTTTCTAGACGTTTTGGCCCTACGAATCGCGACTTCCTCCAAGTCGCGATTCTATGGATTTCTTTCTTACTCCCCCCGGTCTGTGTTCTCTCTTCCCCCAAATTGAAAAATGATACCCCCCCTTGCTGGGTCTACCTCCTCCTGAAAACTCGTTCCTAGCTCCTTCACAATTCCCTGGGGATGAGCGAAAACATCCTCCCATGAGGTGGACTGACTTATGGGTCAAGCACAATATATCCTAAGTGTCAAAATGGGGACATTACAACTCATGTGGCCATCATGAGTGTATGTTGCATCTACATTATAACCCAGATATGCCCCCTAAAACTAATGCAAATTTGTGATGGACGGGGGTTACAATTTGTTAGAGATAAAACCTCTCCACAGCATCATTCTCTTTTTCTAGTCACCTAGACCTTGAATTCATGACCCTAGGGGGCCAAACCACACTCATTTTGGCCACCCAAGTCACCCTATAGCTTCTTCTAGACTCTAAGGGCCTCTATCTTCTATATTTGCCACTCTTTCTCAAACCAAGGGTGCATTCCTCATTCTAAGGGCACATTCCTTGATTTTAGGATTGCTAGTGGTTAGTCTTAGTTGGTACCTTGGAGAACTGTGTTAATTTTTCTCCTAACTGATCATTCATGTCCTAAATTAGACATTAGTGATGAACACAATGGCTCACTGAGAGGGGGGGGGGTGAACCAGTGAGTGAGCTCTTGATAACAATTTACAACTTCTTCTAATCTTAAACATATATCATTGAACAATTTCACTTCAACTTTAGAGTTTATCATTCATAAGGAACTATAAACACATCATCTCATCAATCATCATAGACACATTACAAGAGACACAAGATATAAGCTTTGTAAACTTTTTATATTTTAATTGGAGACTCCAATCTCCAGAATTTGCTACAACCCAAAGGTGGCATCAACCACAAGGTAATTCTGTCAGCGGCAACTGACTGAGATGCACCAACACCCCAAATAACAATCTTACAAGGATGTCTTAGGAAACATCCAAAACACTCATCTATAGTCAAGACCAAACAAGGATCTCTTGTTTGTTGTTAGATCACTGAAGGTCAGAGTTCAAGTCTGGGCCTTCCCTTGGCTGCTTTTACTCCACATTATTTGTTGCATTCCTTCCTTCTTCAGACACACATCAAAATGCATATCACTGTTCATCAAACAACCATCACTGCTTCCAACATCTCTATCATTGTCCTATCAACCATTACTTCAACATTATGTCTTCATCAATCTGCTGCCAAAATATCGAACATGACCACAGTCATACCATTCTGTCCACATTATCACTTTCTGCTCCTCCAACTACTGCTGCCCCGAAAATCTCAGACACCAAAAAACAAAGCTCCTGATTACTCCACCGAATCCACACACTTCACAATGAGGTGGATTTCCTTTAATTTACACACATGTTTTCATTAATTATTTTACTGGTCCGACATGCTGAACTATTTCTTTTTTATATTTTTAAAGATTAATTTCAAACTTGTTTTACTGGGCCGACTTGCAACATAATATTGTGTTGATTTTAAACGCGAAAATATCTTCTATGTGTTTAGGTGCACGAACTTCATCACATCAAGTGTATAATTCATGTGTCCAGGTCATTACCAAGTGCATCAATAATGATCTTCAAGAGATCATTATCAACCATACCATGTCATCCAAGTGTTATGTGTATGTCATGGCCTTATTCATATCATTGATTAACCATTCATCAAAGTATTCAAGCGTATAAGCTTCTTTATCAAGTGCTTGGTCTTCTCAATCCATTCACATTATCAAATTACCTTTATTACCAGGTGTGTGGTCTTTATTGCTCATCAAGGCACAAATGACCATCATGAGTGGGTTCAAAACCCCTACTCCACATGCCCACATATGCCCTTGATTATGCCTACAAGAGGCTCTTAAATATGCCCGCATGGCTTCTTGAAGTGTCCTTGAATTATGCCCGCAGGCTCCTTTGAAATGCCCGCATAGGAGTCTTATAGGATGCCCACAAGGGCTCCTAGATATGCCCGCATGGGAACTTTTCTGAAATGCCCGCAAGGGGATTCAAATTCCCATAGGGGCTACTTGATATGCCCCCAGGGGGTTTCATAAATTTATGCCCGCATGTTGTCCTAAAGATGCCCACAGCTCTCCAAAAAAATGCCCACAGGCTGCTTTAAAAATGCCTTGTCCTCCATGTCTTTGTCTCCATGTCCTTGTGTTTGCCATGTCCTCAAGCCCTTATGTTTTCCATGCCCTCAAGCCAACATGTCATCATCCTTGTCAAGATTACTTGTCATATCACCAATACTTGTCATACTTGCCATGCTTGTCATTACCTTTTTCTTCGTTTGTCCTTGCTCTATGCCATGTCAAGTTTCTTGTCATACACCTTTGTCCACCTCATCATCAATCCATGTCCTTGTCCTTTGTGCCATGCCATCCATTTTAAGCTTTGTCATTAATGTGTTGTCATCGATGACAACTATGCTTGTCAATTAGTGCCTTCATGGACCTAATTAGAGGTTTTGCTTAGTAACCCAACATTCATTCAGTTAACTAAGCTAGTTAACTCAACACTCCATTAATTAACTAGTTATTATGTAGTCTTGAGTCAGTTTAACTTAGTTTATGAGAGTTAGCATGGCTCTCTAAGGGGTTTTAACCTCTTATTAAGCCTAACACATCTCATCCATTGCATGGGCAATTCAGATTATTCGAATTGCCTCTAACCCTAATTTGAATTGTTGGTCTTTAAATATTGTACTCCACCACTCTTTCAAGTTAATGAAATAGATCATTATTCTTCTCTTCCGTTCAGAGTTCTTGTGTAGTAATTTATGTTATTCATTTATTACATAATATGTGATGGTTGATTTGATTCTCACTGAATATCTCTTTAGTTTATGTACCTAGATCTATATATGTTCAAATCTCATTCAATTTGTAGTTACAAATTAAAACAATAAATCATCCTCATATTGTTTCATATTTCAATTTGGTTTTATGATTTATTCCCTATTTGCTTCATTTTTAGTTTGTGTATACTATTTGATGTGCGATTTGTGTGAACTCCACAAATCATAAATAGAGCGTAAATTGTTTTTTTCATTGTGTAAAGTTTGTCATGTGCCTTGTGTGAACTCGACAAACCATTAATAAAAAGAAAACTTGCATTTTTGGGGATCTAACCTTAAACTTGAGAAATTTATATTTAAATTTCGTTTGTTGTTTTTGGGGGTTGTGTAAAAGTGTTTTGTAAGCAAAAAAATGTTTTTTTTAGATAGGCACACTCATCATCAACAATAATAATTCAATTCTTATTCATAACATTACTCTATCTTTTGTTTAGTTCATTTGGTTGAAAGTTACTTTAGTAAGTTATTTTTTAAAAAGTTCATGCAACTTTATAAATTAATTATAAAGTAATTACTAACTTGAGTTCAAAGCATGCTATTTGCTAAGTTATCTTTTAAAAAGTTCATGCGACTTTAATTTATAAAGTAATTTTATTATAAAAGTATTTCTCACTTGTTTTTATAAAAGTGCTTCACTTATTTTAAAAAGTAACCTATTTGTAAAAGTGAGCTAATAGGAAAGTTAGTGAAGGGAAGAAATTATTTATTACTCAGTGACCTCATTGTGCACCCATTATTACCATGTGGATCAACCTCTACTTGCCACATGGATCTTTGGTTTTGTTTTATGCCTTTCTTCGAACGGGCATAACTTTGACATCCAAAGTCTGCTTTTAGTGTCATTTTTAAAAATGTTTAATTTTTCGAGAGCTTTATATCTCGACCATCGGTTTTTGTTTTTGAATCCATATTACATGTATATTATAATATGGTTAGTCCAAGCGATTTTTTGCTTACCAGTACCAACTACTCATCGATATCATGTATGGAGGATTTACTACGAAGTAGGGGAATTTACCAAGTTACCTTGGGAACAAAAATTGTCAATCTTAATGCATTAAATAAATCCAAATGAGATAATAAAATGATGAAGCATGTGGATTAAAAGAAAGTCCATCTCTAATTATCTCCAATTTCACCTTCAAGGAATTGAGATCACAAATTTAGCATGGAAAAAGTTGGAAATCATGTTTGGTAAAGACATCGATATTCAATCCTACCATCTTGACAACCAATTGACTGCTTTAAATCCCAATGATTTCTTGTGCATTGAATATTTTCTATCTAAGTTTAAAACACTTCTTTTACTTGCATAATGTAAAATAATGAAGATAGTTTCCCAACTCATATACGCTATTCTTGCTAAGCTTGGCACTTTTTATTCTGTTTGTGTATCTATGTTTCACTCCACTCGAGAAGCTCTTATTAATAAAGGGGCTATTTATCAATTTATGCCCTTTTTAAATCCTTAGGTGATTCCTTGATTAAAGAGCAAAATAATCTCTTACATCTTGGAGTGATCAACATTGCAGGAACATTTGACAAAGTCTTAGTAACACATCAAAAGGATAAAGCCAAGAATCCAAAGGAGCAACACCTTTGCAACAATAAACAAAACAAGGGTCCCAAACCCTCTTAGGCCATTCCTTCCAATAGTTGTAAGGGAACCAAATGAAAAGGCAAGCAAACATAGAGACATTATAATTTTTGCAAGAAAGATGGTCATTTGGAGTTTATATCAAGAATATGGAAGCCTTAGAAGTAACAATGATGAAGCATTACATCAATATTGATTCTTCTTCTAACTCTTATTCTCATGGACATCCACTTTTTTTCTTTTAGTTTTTCCTTCGATCATCATCTACTCTATCTTTAGATGACAGTGGCTCATTGATTCTGGAGAATATTATCATATGGTTAAAGATAAAAATCCATTTGGCTTGCTCTTAATGAATGTAACACCAAACAAATATTTGTTAGTGATGATCGATCTCTTAGTCCACAAGAAGTATTGTAACTGTGTTTAGGGTTTTGAACTCTTGACGTTTCAATCACGTCACGTGATCATGACCAGGAGAAACAAGCTTACTAAAAGAATAACCGAGCTATGGTATAAATATACAAGAAACAAGAAAATTATAGGACGAAGGTCGCATATCCTTCCCTCCATAATAATAATAGATTTTAAATTTCATTTAGAGAAGAGAGCTTGGGATTATAACCAACCCAAACAAGACCCTAATACAATATTTAGACATAACGATTTTTATCTAGTAGTTGAATGATCGGCTTCAAGGCACCACTAAGTTGGAAGTCGCCATCTCTATTTATACTGTTCATTTTTTTCTCAATTTCCATCGGTTCTCTGATCTTCCTCTTCATATAATGGTCTTCTTTGGTGATAGTGTTCACATCCTCCAACTTAAAAATTGGTGCCTGGCATTCTCTGAATGTTCAGCTAGAGCATATTTCTTAGTTTTGTTGTGTCTAAGATCTGCGCTACGCTCGTTTATTCTAATATGGAACTCTCTTTCCATCTTGGCGATATATTGTTTTCCACAAGAGCAAGGGATAAACTATACGCCTTTATAAGTCTTTGGGTCTATTGGGTCTTTGGACGAATCCACCATTCCTCTCATTGTGACACGGAGCAAAAGATGAATTTTATATTGTGTTTCTTGAATATCCTCGCCAATTTGTTAGTCGTACCCTTTATATATGGGAGGGTGGGTTTTGTCCCTTCCTCTTTGTCACACTATCTCAAACATGGTCTTCTCAATTTATTAACCACACGATTGAAAGTCCTCCCATCATACCCATTATTCTTGAATACTGTCGCAAGATGGACTAACTCTTGCTCCACATGATTAACGTCGGAGATTATGATGGCCCAAGTCACTCAAGGTATTGATAATGCCTACCTTTAGAGTAGGATAGTGATGTGAATCAAAGTGTAGTTATCTGTTAGTGCGTTTTCTTCCTATAAACATGATGAGCCAATGAGTCGAATTGATTCTTAGTGATGAGAACATCAAGGAACGTTATACATTTGTTTTATTTCACTTCCGCAATTTGCAATGTACCAATTTCCCCATGTATTATTTTAGTGTTCTTGAAAATACGAATAAAATGTTAAATGTTAAAAGTAATTAGTTATTTTGTGGTTATATAATAATGAAGAGTTACGGTGTAACAACATTGAGATTTATTACTTTTCACTATGAAACCTTTCATTTATTATTTATTGGAAGGATATTGTCTTGGGGAGGAGGAAAATGAATATCAGAAGATAAGCCAGAGATAAGAGGGAAGCCTAGACAAGGCTATATCTAGGTGGTGACCTCAGAAATGGTGACCTAGACTCAGTATAGTTGTGTTATATATGGGTGGTGACCTCAGAGATAGTGACCCGGACTCAGTATAGTTGTGTTATATCTAGGTGGTGACCTCAAAGATGGTGACTCAGACTCGGTATAATTGTGTTATATCTAGGTGATGAACTCAGATATGGTAACCTAGATTCAATATAGTTAGGCTATATCTTGGCGGACCTCAAAGATGGTGACTCGGACTCAGTATAGTTATTCGTATCTCAAGGCATTACACTAAAGATATTTTGTAGTGATCTTTCTAGGGCCCAAGACAAGTCGCAAATAAGATAAGTTCTTGATACATGTACTAATGTTTTAAAAAATAAAGAAAATAAATTCTATTCAAGTTATTATTTTTTTGTACTAGGGGAATCGACAACTGGAGTTGGGATGGTACTCGCGTGACACGGGGTCCAGGGATCCAAACTCGCTACCACTATACCCCTAGGTGTATCCACAGGGCCCGAACCATGGTGCATGGGTAAGATTGGGGGGATTCGAACACGTGACCTTCCATTTACAACTAATTACAACTTCTCATATTTACCACTTGAGTTGACCCCCACGGGCCTATTTAAGTTATTGTTGAGTTGTAATGTGTTTTGAATTATCCAATGATAAATAAATAGTCTAGAAATATTTTTTTGGATGTTATTAATAATGAATACACATTTTTTTTTGTGGAATATTGTATAAATGATTATTATGTATTTCATTTATTTCACTGTCAATCAATAATATGCATACAAACTAATGAAGAAACAAGAAAAAATGATATAATAAAAGGAATCCTCACACATAGTGAATTTTATATTACTATTATGACTATTCAAATGTTCGAGAAATTTGTTGAGAATCTCGTTTTCGTGAGGCCATATTACACTAGTATTGTCAATGTATCTTTTCCATAGCTTTGGCTTTGATAGGAAATATTATTTTGCTTTTCTTTCAAAATTCTCCTAGTACAAGTTTGCAACAACAAGGGATAATGGAGAACCATTGCAATTCTCTCTATTTTCTCTTATAGAACTCCTCAAAAACTGAAATAGGTGGAATTCAAACATAATTTTACAAGTTCTTTCATATCTTCGTCCATCAAAACTCCAATTAGTTCTATGGATTCATCCACCAGAATTTTTGTAAACAACAAAACTAACCACAGAGTCATTCATCAATTCTTAGATTTTTAATCTCATTCAACCAATGGGGGGGATATTTGAGAAATGAATCTGTGTTTCCGATAAGACAACTTATTTTTTTAGCAAGAAACTTTGAGAGGGTATATGTCGGCAATCCAATTGTATTTACAATTTGTCTTAACATATATCCTTCTTTGTGTGTCTTGGATAGACCATATATACAAGGTGTAACATAGTTTTTCGGTATAAGCTTCAATTTAGTGTTTTCATCAATAGATAACGAAGCCATGATAACTTTTGTGATATTGTTCCTTGGGTCTTTGTCGAGTCTTCTGTAGCTTTCAGTAGTTGTCAGATTGATACGTATCTTGGGAGTTGAGAACCAGAAGACTTGAAAGCCGAGAGAGGAGGAGATTAAACTTGCAAAATTTATATCATTTGATCCATAAACGAGATCGGAGGTGAGGCTCTCTGGAGCCTCACCTCTTAGAACAACAACTTAAATGAATTAACCAAGAAAAAACTCACAAAACTACACACAATAATAAGTCCCAATGTAGGATGTTAGAAATCATTCAATGCTTTATTGAGAATGCATAAAGTCTTTATATAACATTATTACAATGTGCCTTGGGGCCATACCATGGGCTACTAAATACCATGGATGGGTGTATTCTAAACTATGGGATTCTAGAATCGCTTGGAAGAACCCAAAACCATGGATGGGAGAGGGTGGCATCTACATTTAATGCTTTTATGATGAATACATCTGAATTTATACCATATGCCCCCTAAAATTCAGATCATTCCTCCCCCCTTAGAAAATGATGGTCCCCATCATTTCACCCATGTTAAAATGAGACCCATGATTATAATGTGACAATTGCCAATGAAGTGAAGGGTTTTGTGTGGTTGAACCATAACCATGGGTTTTGCGTGGTTGACCCATAACCGTGGGTTTTGCGAGGTTGACCCATAACTATGGTGGCAATGACAACCTTGATTCCAATGAAGAGAAGAGTTTTGTGTGGTTAACCCATAACCGTGGGTTTTGTGTGGTTGACCCATTACCATGGGTTTTGTGTGGTTTACCCATAACCGCGATTACAATACATAACTGTGGGTTTTGTGTGGTTGACCCATAACCATGGGTTTTGTGTGGTTAACCCATAACCGTGGGTTTTGTGTGGTTGACCCATAACCGTATTTACAATACATAACTGTGGGTTTTGTGTGGTTTCCCCATAACCGTGGGTTTTGTGTGGTTGACCCATAACCATGGCTTTTGTGTGGTTAACCCATAACCATTATTACAATAGGATTTAATAAAATTCCAAAAATTGAAAAATTCATGATCTTTGGTGCAGTTTGATGTCTTGCTGCAAATCCATTCATAACTTCTGATGCAGGTTATGAAATTGAATTTCGTTGAATACCCATTTGATATATTGAAGAGAAATGTTCATCCATATAACATACTTGCTCTGGGGTGGCCCAGAGAGTGAGAAAATGTTTGTGGAAGCTCAAGAGACGCGCGCACACTATTTTGTAGACATATGTTGCTTCAGTCGATGATATCTCTCAAACCAAAAAGCCAAATGAAAAACCGTGAAATACCGATTTTAGTTGACAAAAATAGATTTCCAATGAGCTATATTAGAACCTCTAAAACGTTCTGTGGAGTCTGTAGCACTTGCTTAAAGTTGTTGTACGTGCGGTCGCATTGTGTACAAACATGTGCTACTTCAAGCAAGCATATCTCACAAACCAGAAAACGAAATGAAATTATGTGAAATACCCATTTGAAATGACAAAAAAAACCTTTAAAATGAGATATGGTAGAACATATGAAATATCATGTAGATTTCACAACATACCTCTAAAGTTTGATGAATGTGAGAGTGTCGAATGTAGAGGGCCAAGGGTTTGTAGAGCAACATGGGTTGTTGCAGAGGTTGTGGAACCTCCATGGGAAGCATTGACACCCTGTAAAATTATTGAAAGTATTGCATACCAATGGATGTATTAGATCCATGTATGGCTCTCTTTGTAATGGTGGACGAAGATCCGATGGTAGAAAAATCTTTGAACCCGCAGTAATCTTCAAACCCTTATTCCGAAGGAGAGCGTACCTGCTTTGATACCATTGATCCGGATCTTGGGAGATGAGAACCGGAAGACTTGAATGTCGAGAGAGGAGGAGATTAAACCTGTAAAATTTCTATCATTTGATCCATAAATGATATCGAAGGTGAGGCTCGGAGAGCCTCATCTCTCAGAACAACAACTTAAATGAATTAACCAAGAAAAAATTCACAAAACTACACACAATAATAAGTCGCAATGTAGGATGTTAGAGATCATTCAATGCTTTATTGAGAAGGCATAAAGTCTTTATATAACATTATTACAATGTGCCTTATGGCCATACCATGGACTACCAAATACCATGGATGGGTGTATTCTAAACTGTGGGATTCTATAATCGCTTGGAAGAACCCAAAACCATGGATGGGAGAGGGTGGCATCTCCATTTAATGCTTTTATGATGAATACATCTGAATTTATACCATATGCCCCCTAAAATTCGGATCACAGATGCTCCATCATTTTGATGTCATAATCTACTATATCCATGACCACAGTAGCATTCCCCTTGTCGTCTTTGAGGATCGAAATATCCTTGTTCTTTCTCGGTATTTTTAATGCGATTTATTCCTTTGATGATATTCATTTTCGATGGATTGTCTCGTCTCATGGCTATTTCTCATTCTTTCCTTATTACCTTATTGGTTTCAATGGGAAGATGTTTGATAGTTGATTCAATGTTGCATACCAACGCTTTGAAGGGAATCTTGTCAAGTGCAATAGAAAATTTTAACCCATAACCTAATACATCTTCTTTTGTTGTGCAATATCAAATTTTAAGGGCACGAATGTAGCTCACGTGGTGAGTGATGAGGCCGGAAAGTTTCTTATAGTGCGGGGTGGGGTTCAAATCCTCTCACATTCTTGTGAGTGAAAAAAAAAGAAAAAAACATTGGGGTGGCAGGTGCGGGGGGGGATACTTTTTGATCCCAGAGGAAATAAAATTGCAACCTTCTCGTGGGGATTAGGTAGTAAAACCAATAATGAGGCAGAATGGTTAGCTCTCATTCTCTCCTTAGATATGGCCTCCAACTACAGCATAGACAATCTCAGAATCTACGGAGACTCTAGGCACGTTATTCAAATCATGTGAAGAGGGTATGCCTCGCCAGGCTCAAAAGCTGACAGATACATGCAAAGAATTAAAACCAATGCTATCCTCTCAAAGGCATCCTTTTATCACATACGTCGAGAGAACAATAGGATGGCTGATATAGCGGCTAACCATGGAATTATGCTCGAAATCGGGCGCGTCAAGGATCACAATGGAGTCTTGGGGTATCACTTCATTCCTTAATGTTTAATGTCTAGGACCATCACTTTAATGGTTGGTCTTTTGGTTAGGGCCATGGTAATGAGGGACCTCCCCTACCTTTTCGTTTCCATAGTTTCCCCTCCCCCCTCCGAATCTTCACCCACACGGCTCCCTGTTCGCTCCTCCATCTGTCACCTCGACCTCCCCCTCGGTGTCAGCTCACACGGGGCTCATTTAACTCTCCCACCCACCCTCTCTATTCCTCCCTCTGCGATGGCTCGCCCTCCTCATTTGCTTGACGCCCTGAGTCGCCTCTCCCTCGGCGAGCTCGACACCCCCTCCCCCTCGTCTCTTGCTGGCTCAGGCATATAATTTGGAAAGAATGCAGTCCGTAATGGCGGCCATAGCCGCTCTGAGCAGAATGCTGGTGGATATTAAGTTTGCAGTTCGTAATACCTATGATGCGGTTTGCTCCAATGTTAACCAAAATGCAGAGATGGCGTCGGACATTACTCATGTGTGCTCACAGCTTTCCTGCCAGGACTCCAGGATTGACGACCTGGAAAGAAATTTATTTGAATTAATGGGAAAAATTGACAGGTTGCAGGAAGACATGGCCGTTTTTACTGGAGCAACTCAGGGGAGTTGGGTGCATGAAAACCCCACGGTCAACCAGGAAATTAATCAGGTTATGGTGGATGCTTCTTCTGCTCGGCCAAAGAAGTATGGCTAGGACTCAGCACAGCCCAGGTTTCAAAATTTTGTTCATTTTGGTCAATGCATTTTTGTATAATCCTCTGTAGACAGTTTGTCAAGGTTTATTCCAGCTCAATGTTGGACAGTTTCAGGAAAACAAAGCTCAGAGCTTGTAATGTAATGCAGATAGAATATATAGTGTTAGTATGCCTAGACATTTCTACTCTGTTGAAACTCCTTTTGAAAGTTTGTAAAGAATAGTTGTGCTCAGCTTTTATAAATATAATCCTTTACTCTGTTACTGTTAAAAAAAAAATATCAAATTTTAAATCCATTAATTATTATGGAGGGAAGGATAGTCGACCTTCCTCCTATAATTTTCGTGTTTCTTGCCTATTTATTCCTTAGCTAGGATATTATTTTCATGAGCTTGTTTCTCTTGATGATGATCAGATGATGTGATCGAAACGTCGAGAATTCAAAACCATAAATGTAGTTCCATCTCTTCTTGTGAACAATTTTGCGTTGAAGCCATTTTGAAATATCTCTTAGTGTTGTAGGGTCTATAATAGTTCAGCTAGATGATTGTCATTTCAATGATGTGTTATGTGTTCCAAGTCTTTCTTGTAATCTTTTATCAATCTATTAGATCACTAATTTAGGTGAGGGTAAGACTGTAGAGTTTTCACCTCATCAAATTGTAATCAAGGATTTAAAAGACCCTAAGAATGTCCTAGCTACTAGAATTGTTGATGATATTACCAAGTTGTACAGATTTGACAACTTTGAGTCATCATATTTTCCATCGATTTTTATTGCTCATACCAAAAGCTTGAGAAAAATTTGGCATGAGGGATTTGGTACTCTAAACTATTTCTCATTGCATCAACTATGTAATTAGAATATGGTGACTAGTCTTCCTTTCGTATTTTGAAGAGATGGTGTTTGTCCGAGGTGTGTTATTGGAAAAAATCATAAAGACATTTTTTACAAATGGGTCTCTTAGCATGCCTTGGCCCCTTTACAACTCATTCATAATGATTTGTGTGGTTTGTTTCTTTATGTGTCTTTCCTTGGGTTCAAGTACTTCTTAACGTTCATTCATGACTTTTCCAAATGCACTTGGGTTTGCTTATTAAAACTTAAGAGTGAATTTTTTGACATTTCTTTGGCCTACAAGGCCCTTATAGAAAAACAACATGGATATCAATTGTAGAAATTAAGAACAAATAATGGAGGTGAATACGTTAATAATAAATTTATCACTTACTGCACTGGACAGGGCATTCAAATGCAACATATTGTTCCATTCACACCACAACAAATTGGTGTTGCTGAGAGAAAGAATCACACATTAAAGAAATGGAAAATTGCATGATCAAATCTAAGGGATTGAGTCGTCATTTTTGGGCGGAAGCCGTTATTTGAGTCAATTATGATAGTTAATTGCACTCTCACAAGAGCCTTAAAATATATAACATCGAAAGAAGCATGGAATAAAAATAAATCAGGTGTAGGTGACTTTCATGTGTTTGGTAGTGAAGCATGGGCTCACATTCATGATGAACAATGGAAATAATTATATCATAAGGGTGAGAAGTGCATTTTTGTTGGGTATTCTAAAGATGTAAAAGATTATAGAATTCTTCAACCTTATTCTAATGAAATTATAATTAGGAGAGATGTTAAATATTCTTAAATTATATCGGTCTGCAAGCCTATTTCAGCATTTGTGCCATATTTGACATGGAAGTTGTCTTTAACATGTGATCCATCTTTAACGGTTGTTCCATATTCAATTCCCAAATTTTCTACTAGTGCTCCTATTATGTTTTATTCTTTAGATGACGATAATGAGGATGAAAATCCACCTCCAACTACTTACCTTCCTCCAGTTGGGTCCATTGAACATGAAATTGCACCAACAACATTGCTTCCTATATGGGTCAGTACAATATGAGAAGAAACTGGTGATCTTGGCAGTGATCATACAGATCAACATCAAACACATTCATAGGTCTATCAAGCTTCTTCTCTTTTGGCTCAAGTTTTAGAGACTCGTGATGTAGAAACATTTGTATAAGCTTTTGGGCATCTAAATTGAGATGCAACAATGAATGGAGAATATAATTCCTTAATGAGAAACAGTGAGTGGGATCTTGTACTTCTTCCAAAGGAAGAAAACCTGTCAGATGTAAATGGGTGTATAAAAATAAGCTTGCATTAGATGGAAGTGTTGAAATACATAAGACTTTGTTAGTTACCAAAGGATTTTATCAAGTTTAGGGATTGACTATAATGAAACCTTGTCCTCCATCGCCAAAATTAACTCCATCTACCTTATTCTAGCCCTTGTTGCTTCACATAAATGGGAGGTCCATCAAATGGATGTCAAATCCGCCTTCTTACCTGGGGATTTAAAAGAATAAATTTACATGGAACAACCTCCTGGTTATGTTCAGAATGACTACAACCTTGTTTGTTGTCTTAAGAAATCTGCCAATGGCCTTAAGAAAACTCATTGGGGTTGATATTCCAAAATGGATAGCTTTCTTCTTGATGCCAATTTTTTAGATATCATTTTAACCCCAATGTCTATACCAAGAAAGTAAGAAACCATCTCATAATCTGTATCCTTTATGTTGATGACCTTATTCTCATTAGTAGTGGCCATAAATTTTTAACCTATCTAAAATCCAACCTTAAGTAGAAATTTGAAATGACTGACTTAAGACAATTGCATTATTTTTTTGGCCTCCGAGTCTTGCAAACCAAATAATGAATTTTTATTTCTTAGTCTAAGTATGCTTGTGACCTACTTCATTGTTTTCACATGGAATATTGTAAACCGCCCCATCTCTCGTCCAACTTGGATTCAAACTTGTTTCCACCTAGACTACACCCAAAGTAGATGCTACCTTGTACCATCAATTAGTTGGTAGCATTTTGTACTTGACTCATGCCCATCCTAACATTTCCTTTGTTTTTTTATCTTGTTTCTCGGTATACGCAAACACCCCATGAAATTCATTTGAAAGCAACAAAAATGATACTTCAAAATGTTTGGTGTTCAGTTCAGTTTGTGATTCATTACAGTTCAAGGGGGACTTCTTTGTTTATTGGTTCACTGATTTTGATTGGGCTAGTAACCCTGATGATTAGAATTCTACCGCATGTTATGTTTTCAGTCCTGACTCAGTGCCCGTCACTTGGGATTGTAAGAAATAACAAACTATTTATCTTTCTTCAACAAAAACAAAGTATTGAGCCACAATTAATGCAAGTCAGGAAGCCTTGTGGCTTCGGTAGATCCTTCAAGAGTTTGCATTGCAATAACATCATTTGACTAACCAATAGTGTGACAATCAAAGTGCCATTAAGCTCACCAAAGATCCAATTCAACATTCACACATCAAACACATTAAGTTACACATCTACTTCATTATAAATCCTATTTAAGACCGTGTTCTTGAAGTGCTCTTTTTCCCAGCAAATGATCAAATTGCTAACATTTTCACAGAGTCTCTTACAGAAGCAAAGTTTTCCAAACTTCAATCTATGTTAGGATTTCAGGAATTCTTCATTAAGGGGAGATAGGCTCTAATTCTTCCTTCATTCTCCTATTATGAATAAATATTTGCTATAAGGAAATGAAATGCATTATATTATTAAAATAACTTTTTAAAATTAATTTAAATATAATTAAGATATTAGATGTTAAATATTTTTGTATTTTATTTTATAATATAAGTTCACATAATTGTTATCATTAATTGTAACCGGTGACTCCACTTTAAGGAATAAGTTATTATTGATGTTTTTAAATAAACACCTTTCAAAAAATTTCAAAATAAATATGCAGGATGTTTATGCACAATATAAAATTGAAGGAATAATTATTTTATACACATATAACAAGCACATCTAACAAACACAAAAATTTACATTGAATATAACCTAACATCATCTAAGATAAACATCTAATAATTACATCTAAAATCACCTCACGTCATCTAACGTATCACCATCATCATCATCACCACCTAACAAACATAAACATCATCTAAAATACACATATAAAATTAGCTAACATCATCTAAGATAAACATATAATAATTACATCTAAAATCACCTAACATCATCTAACGTACCATCATCATCATCACCACCACCTAACAAACATAAACATCATCTAAAATACACATCTAAAATTAGCTAACATCATCTAAGATAAACATCATCTAAAATTATATGTTAAAATTGATCATGGATTGAGTCAAATACTAAAATAATGGTGTAATGAGTTGTTTAGCATATGTAGTTTTGGTTCCAAAACATGATATATTGTTGGTTTACTTAAGTTATTTTTGGTCTATCACAATAAGTTCATTTACACTATCACATTTATGTTGCTTTATGTCATCATAGTTTTCATTTGAAATTACTATGATAATACTTTAGTATATGATAGGTCTATCTGAACCAATAACTTCTTAGAATGTTTAGCAATAGTGACATGGAGCTCTTTTAAGTGAACTCACTTGATCAATATATTAGTTTGGGTGTATTTCAGGTTGGTACTATATGAAGCCCACAACAAATACCAAGGAAGACACAAACCATTTTATCGTATTTTATTTTAGGCCAACAACAAATACTAATTTCCAAGGAATACACAAACCATTTTATTATTTGTTATTTTTAATTCTTGTAACAAAATGGTGTATCAAAAATAGATAGAATGATCAAGGTGAAACATGTTTATTTTCATTACTTAAAATTTGTCCACCATGGAGCTAGGGAGTATTTAACCATTATGACTATAAGTTATACTTGATTGATAGCCCAACGGGTTAGATTGAGTGGTTGAATGTTGTTTATTGCAAGCAGGAGGTCACATGTTCAACTCCCCACTTTGGTTGCTTCCATGAAAATTGTGGGCCTCACTCGATGTCGTAATTAGGCTAGGTTGGAAAAAATGCAATCAAATGGTTTACCCCATGTACCATCCTTGAAATGAATGGAAGTACCCATACGGTTTCTCGTGATGTACATTTCGTTGAAAAAAAAGTGATATTTGACTAACAATATGATAAAGAACGGTTGACTTTGACACTTGAGGCGATTAAAACATAACAAACATAATGTTCTTTAATCCCCATAAATATGGATTGTAACAATACTATTGAACCCCTGATATTGGAAGTCATTTTATTAATGCCAAGTGGAAACATATCAATTAAAAAAGAGCTAAAACAATGGAAATATAATTGTGACGGAGTTCTTCAAGCCATCCTTGCCATTAGGATACCTTTGGACCATGTGCAATGCCATGGATTGGGACACATGCTACAAATGTGCAAATGAAGGAGAGAATGAGTGGTTAATATAGGCATTGGGATAGGAGTAGTGCATTAAACTTAGTATAATTGAATGTAGCTATTTGATTTTTTTATTATTAGAGTTGATTAAAAATTAGCACAACCCCTGAAGACATTGTTACATCATATGTAGACCTTAAATCATGGTAGAACTTTGTTCATCCTTGAAATTTCTATCAAATTCATATCATATTTATGAGAAAACAATGTTTGTTTGTTACAATATTAACTTCTCACATAATTAAAAGTCATTTCATTGACTCATGTGAGCAGAACATTCATGTGATATTTGGAGCTGATAGTTACCATGGGAGTTCTGGGAAGCTTAGTCCCTTCTTTTGTTTAATAGTTTTTTTTTTTCTTATGAGAGATCATCTAAACAATAATTGATGTAACCATGATAGGCATGGGATAACTCCAATTCTTGAATGAATATTGTCAATGTGATCCTCATATAAATGCATGATATGTGACCTTTGGTTTCATCTTCCAAGAGGTATGTTCCTATTCTCTTACAACTCTTCATATTTCCTAATTTAATAATAATGCTATTTACAATGTAGCCATAATCGTTATGATTAGGTTTCTAACAACCTTTTGTGCAAATCCCTTTTCCACAAGCCTCGCCTTATGATTTTCAAGTGAGACATTGCTTTGTACTTGTTCTTTTAGACCCACTTGCAACCAATTGGTTTGGTTCCAAATGGAGGGTCCACCAACTTGCATGTCCCATTCTTGATGAGAGAATCATATTCCTTCTGCATAGGTTATTTCCACTCATCATGAGAAGTGTCTTATTCAAAGAAAGATGGTTCATAGTTAGCATATAAATTCAATTCACAATCATATGAAACATCCATATCATTTACATCACTTGAATCTGAACCATATACATCACCCCCATCTTCTTATCTTTCTAAACTTATAGTTTTTGTCTTTCCAACATCATCAAGATGAACACTTTCAAGTGCCTTGATGACCCAATTTGGAAATTTATGTGAGGGTCTAGGTTGCTCATTTGATTGAGATTGTGTTGCATTGTCACCAAGATACAATCTTCCAATCCTCTCAATCACATCATCCAATTGAACCTCCTATTTTGATGAAGTGGCTGGAACTTCTTCATGAGGGGGAAATGGTGTTGCAAAAGGAAATTCCAAAGATTGATCCAGGATAGGGATCCCCTCTTCAATATGTGGAATCTCAGTATCAAATTCATTGTTATGCAACCAAGTCCCAGATATAGCATAAAAATAGCAGAAATAGACCAAAAGAAAGTAATCCACGACTTAATAATGAAGAACTAAGATGAATAGCAATCATCTTCGAGGGAGGAACCTCCTTAAACAATGTACTAAGTACATAAGACAAGACAAGATACCATGATGACTAAAATGAAAAGGTCTCCCTCCTATATATAGGAGACAAAGGGGTACAATAACAACTAATAGACCCAAGCCGACATCAATAATATGTAATGCACCATAGTAAAGGGGGAAATGTGCCAATATTCAGGGCTTAACATTCATGATATGTCTTTACATGGGTAAATCTATCCAAATGATTAAGTTTCCTCTCAACGGTTTCGTCATTTTTATTCGTTTCAAGAAATTTCACATCTTTGGAAAGAATAAACTTTTTATTTACCTCATCGTAAATATGATGTGCCTTGGTGGCATTTGAGTACCTCGAGAAGATGCACTTTCGACTCCTTGCACCAAGTTTGTTTCTTTGTTCCTTAGGAAATAAGTCATAATAGGTGGGACCAAAAATCCTAAGATGCCTCACCAAATGAATGTGTCTAGACCACCTTTCATATGGAGTCTTGTTACCAAGAGCATGAGATGGACTTATATTTCTGAAATATATTGCACACAAAACTACATCACACCAAAACATCAATTTCACATTCTTGAAAAATAGCACGAAGCATACCATATTCAAGAGTGTCATGTTCATTCTCTCTACTACACCATTTTGTTGAGGATTATATGAAACAATTGTTTGATGCATAATCCCATGTTGATGAAGATAGTTTTTAAATTCGTTAGAAGCATATGCCCTTCCATTATCACTACTAAGGGTGGCAAAATGAGATTGTGCTTCATTTTCAATCCATATATGAAAATGTTTAAATGTTTCAATAAATAAACCCAACACATCTTAGTGTAATCATCAATAAAATACATGATATATTTATTACCATAAGCATAAGAAACAAGCATGAGGCCACACAAATCAAAGTGTGTCAACTCTAGATTTCTACATGCTCTTAAAGTGTAATCATGAAAAGGTTTCTTATTATGTTTCCCAAGGATATATGCATCACACTGCTTTAAATTCCTTGGATTTGTGGGAAAAACAAAAACACCATTCTTCTTCAACAAATAAAGACTATCATAATTCATATGTCGGTATCTAGCATGCCACAAGAGACTAGATGACAATGTACCTTCATCATGGTGAGAGAGGCATGCAAAATTTTGTGCCCTTGTAGATGTCCCTTTCAACTTCAACAATCTCTCATCTTCCCATCTTGAAATGATGACCTGGTTGTCAATATATATCCATATCCTAACTTTTCCTTCAACCATGTGAATGGAATGGCCTTGCTATCGAATGTGCGCAAGAGACAACTTCCTTTGCAACTATGGAAGATAGAGAACACAATGCAACAAAAATACTAGGAATCCAAACAATTCGAGTTTGATGGTGCCAATTCCCTTAGGTTTGAGGTTGGATTTATTTGCAAATTATACCATACATTCTACATTGTCATTCAATTCGTCAAAGAATTTTTTCTTAAAATTCATGTGACAAGTAGCACCCATGTCAAGCAACCAAGTATATATCTCCAAGAAGAAAATGAAGTATTTAACATAACTTCATTTACACCAATATTGCAATGTGCAACAATGAAATGAGTAGATTCATGTGCTTTACTTGATTCAAGAGCTTTACCTTTTTTCTTTTCTTTTTGCTCCTTTTCAATGATCTTCTTCCATGGAATTCTACGTGTCTTTGACTGATGTCCATTCTTTACATAATAGACATATTGAAGATCATATCTTTCATCATGGTTATGTCAACACCCCTTGTCTTTGAAATTCTTTCTTTTATGTCCTCTCTTATTTCCATATCCTATAGAATAATCATGTGATTGATGCTTCCCTTTTTCTGAGCAAGGCACGTAGTCTCTCTAATGTGCTGAATTGTCTTATTTCCAAATGCTTTCTCATGTTCTACAATTTTCTCCACCAAAGAGTCAAATTTGAGGGTATTCAATTGGCCACTGGCTTGAAGTGATTCAAGATAGTGGGAATATGTGGGGTATAGGACCTTTATGAAGGCCACTGAGAGAAATGTCTACCTTCACACCATAGGCATCAATTTCGTGCAGAATGGATTTAATTTATGATGCTAAATCCATGGGATCATTATCCTTAAACTCTAGGTTAAAGAGCTTCAACAAAAATTGAATGAGCTCCAATTCAAATTGTGGGTCATACAAATCCTTCAATTTCTTCAAAGCACCATAAGAATCTATAATAGATATGATATGATGACTTACATCTTCACTTATTGTAACAGCAATCAATACATATGCTTTCTTGTCTTTGTTCTTCCATATTGCAAGCACTTTGTCTATTGTAGGTTTTGTAGGTTTAGCACCATTCTCTCCTTCACAAATGACATCCCATAGATCATTGAAGATGATTGTATGCTTGATCTTCTTTGAATTTCTTGATAGTTCTATTTTCCATTGATTACCCATCTGACAATTGAAACAAGATAATGCACCTTTATAGGCACTGCCAAATACACAATTGGCCTCCTTCATACAAATCATAAATCAAATTAACAATACATAATATTATTCAAATCGTATTATTCAAATCTTACAGAGTATGACATTCATTACAACAAAAATAAGCTACACATGGCAGCTTAAACTTGCCTAAATATTTTCAAGGCTATAATAAACAAGAATATCATTCTAAAAAACGAAATATGTCATCCATCCATAATATTCTTTAACATATTTTAAATAATGACAAATATATTGACAGAGAAGAGGACTTTCAAAGCTTAAAAGATATAAGATGTATATTGCTGCCAAATCAAACCTCTATACTGAGAAAACAATCTCGTAAAAGAGTACAAAATATAGAAGAAAAAACACATCGTCTCTCTATGATCTAGTGATAATAAAACATGTATTTCTCTACGATTTGGTGATAGCCCATGCCCTTGAATGGCCTTTAATCACTGTGCAATGGCTCTTGGACCGTGAAGAGTCACCTGGAAAATATTATTATGTTTAAAAAGTGATAATATTGAAGTCTAGGGAAGTGAGAGAGCTAAAGTGACATTGTACACTATTCGTAAACAATGACAATGATTTGCAGACAAGCTAGTAAATAGATTCAACAGGTTAAGATTAGCAATCAGTTGATGGGAGGTAATGGCTCTGCAACCATAGTCGTCCAATGTATTTCAAGCATGCCAGTCTTTGGTCTTGCAAGTGCCATGGCAAAGAGAAGAAAGGGGAGTGTGCGCTGGAGAAGAGTGGTGCAAGAGGAGGAAAATACATAGTACAGTCATTACAAATTCAAGTTCAAGGCCTTTCGGGTTCAGGTCCTCAATTCTCTGGAATCTTAGCTGAGAAAAATCAAGGGCATCAGGGATTGCAGGATGAGTGCTACGCTCTTCGGTCGGAGGTAGAGGAGTTGCGTAACAGGCCTTCCCCTCGGTCCACGGGGCAAGAGGATATGAGACATGGTGATGGGCCATCTTGTTAAAGACATAAAATACAAGAAAACCTAAGCATGATTTGACATTTTTATAACTATGGATTTTATTGATTATTTTTCATTGCAATATGGTATAATTAGAATTATTCAATAATATAATCATCATAATCTAAGATAACATACTATAACTTATTTCACTACTTCCAAAGAATGATTTAGAAGCTGTTGTTTACTATCAATAGGTTTAGTGAATGAATAATTACAGGTTCAAGCTCATTGAGGGTTGAAAAACTCTTGGGCCAGAATTACAATCATTACATAGTCAAAGTCGGCTCCCAAGGAGCAAGTGTCACAAAGCAAGATTTGAACTCGGGTGGGGAGGATAACAACATTCCTCCCAACCACCCGATCTACACTCAATTGACTATACAATGCGATCTATTAATTAATATATTGCGGCTTATTTTCCATATATATATATATATATATATATATATAGTATGGATTCATGTCTACAAAAAAGTGTATTGAACAATAATACTGGGTGCAAACAACATTTAAAATATAACAAGTAAAAAATAACCCTCCCACAAAGCAAATTAAAAAATAAATAATGGGAGCAAACAACATATAAGAACTAACAAGTAATAAATAACTCTCTCACAAAGCAAATCAAAAGATAATTGTTTTTAATATCAAAAGAAGTATCTTGATAGTCATGTCAAAGAAAGAAGTAAATACTTCAGAGGTACTACTTATTGAATGCATTAGGTGTCGTGACCTAAAAAGGTGGATAACAAGATTTTTTAAATGCCAACCAAGGTACAATTCTGTAGTGTCTCTTTTTAAGAATTTGCACAAACTAGGAAAAATTGTAATTTTTTACCAATTCGACCCTAGACTGGTATTGACTCAACTGCTTCCAAATGGCTCCAAATGGTTCTGAATTGGGTCTGAATGAGTTTGGAAGGTATTCATACATTTAAATGAGGTTGATGTATGCTTGGACACTCTTAAAAAACTTCTACAACATTCATTTATAATCAGGGAAAAATGATGAACTTTACTAGTCAAATCGAGGTTCACAATCCCCAAGGGTAGGAGACAAAGATGGCTTCCCAAACACTGTAAAACCTTCCCAAATTTCAGAACAGAGACATGGTACTGATAAAGGACTTCAATGAGCTCCCCAATTCATCATTAATAAGTTTCTATAAGCTTATGAAACTCCCATAAATCAGATGTTCGTATACTAGCTTTGACATAGGGGAAATGATAGTAAATCTTCACAAATTGTTATGAAACTTAAGAATATTGCTCCAAATGCTTGTCTAATGAATATGAAACTTCTTCATCATATTAATGGCACTCCATACAACATTAATATATCATATATTGACTTAACCATTCGAATTTTATACCACTTCAAGTGCAAATAACAAGGTATTGGGGAAATGACACCATTTATTCATAGTTTAGCATTTGTACATGAAATCTCTTGGAATTTCGATCTGAAAGTCTTCTGAGCAGTAAATGCATAGTATATATATATCAGATTACAAATATATGGGGCCTCAACAGCTATCTCAAAGAGATCATCACCTCACCAAGTGCGCCTCTCCTCAAGGAGCAAGAATATGACAGGAAATGAGAGAATGGTTGTAGAAGCAAGCTAAAAGAAATGTGACCACGAACTTCCCTATAGCTTCAACCTGTAACAAAAGACTCCATTGTATCTCCAAAAGAAAGGTCTGAATGGCCTCTCCAATTTCCAATTAGTATGGGAATCTTTCACCCTCGAAATTGGTGCTAAGGCAAGTAGAATAGCACTCTACTGCCTCTCCTCTCCAAATGAAAAATCTCAGATTATCAAAATCTAGTATTCTTCTTTGTTATTGACTTTTATAAACTTCCTAAGGCTTCCCTAACTCGAATTCCATCCATGATATTCATGCCAACTCAATTTGGGAATAGATTCCCAAGTATGCCACTTGTCCCTCCAAATCTAGCCTCCTCCTTCACTCAATTCGAGTAGGTGTCTCTTTGGCTGCCCTAACTCCCTTCTGCGCCTTCTTGGAGGCTAGTCTTAGCCCTGACATGTCATGTATGTCAAATTTCAGCCATCGGGTCTGATTTTGTCATAAGTGTCATAGGCATCTTCATCATTGGTGTCATAGAAGCTAGGGAATCTAGCCCAAGTGTCCCACTAGCTCCAAAATGCCTCTTCCTCTTCCATGGGAGTTACTCTTCCTCTACATTTCGACCTCATTGAGTCATGCCAAGTATTATTCCCTTCCAACTCCCCCAAATACAGTGGACTCCACCTTGGATTCAAATGGGTGAGAGTGGAATGCCATGTGGCATGGGAAATCTAGCTTTGCGTGGGTCCCACACCATCCATGTGTCTCCATGACCAAGTGCCATCTTATTTTCTCATCATAAATATTTATTTATCCCCTCTTAATATATTTATGTTAAGATAAAGTACATTTGGGGTTTATTAGTCTCCTTATTCCAAATTTAATGTCTCCACCCAACCTAGGAAACTAGTAGATTGGTGGAATTTTCTCCTGTTGGAATTTATTTGAATGGGGACATTACAGTCCTCCCCACCCAAGATTGCTTGCCCTCAAGCAATTCTAAATTAGGATGCTGCAAAAAAATTTCTTCCTCCCATGTGGCATCATCACTTGGCAAATCTTTTCATTGTACCAAATACTCCCTTATGGTCCTGCTCCTCAATTTTCTTTCTCTTGTCTTCAAATTTTTTTTCTGGGATACGTGTGAGTTATCCTTCATCATCTAATGGAGGGAGGGTTTCTAAACCATAGATTTTCTGACCAATAGGCTTCTAAAGGCATGAAACATGGAATACATCATGAATTTTTCTCCCTTCCGGAAGCTCCAACTCATAAGCAACCTCCCCAACTTTTCGAGCTATATTGTAGGGACCATAGTATCTTGGTTTGAGCTTTTCTGACCCTTTCACTTTCAAGGATGTTTGTTTATATGGTTGTAGCCTCAAATAGACCAAATCATTTACTTGAAAATATCTTTCCACTCTATGTTGATCTACATACCGCTTTTGTTGATTTTGGGCAACCTGCAAATTGTATGTTAGGAGTTTCAAAATCTCTTGACTTTCCTCCACCCAATATTTATCCTTTGGGGCTCTACTATCACCAAATATGTGCTCAAAAAATGTAAGTGCTTCATAACCATTTAGTGCTTTAAAAGGAGACATGCCAATGGACATATGGAAAGTAGTGTTGTAGTAAAACTCACCCAAATGTAGCCATTTCACCCATGTTTTCTGCTGCTCACCAACATAGATCCTCAAGTACCCTTCCAACCATTGATTCAATCTCTCTGTTTGGCCATCAGTTTGAGGATGCTATCTTGTGCTTTGATTCAATTGAGTTCCAACCAACTTGAAAATTTCTTGCCAAAAGGCACTCATAAATTTGTTATCTCTATCACTCAAAATGTTCTTGGGAAGTCCATGCAATCTGAAAAATTCTCTAAAGAATAGATCAGCCACTTGTGTAGCAGTAAAAGATGATGTAATAGCAAAGAAATGAGTAAATTTAGTGAGTCTATCCACCACAACATAAGTGAAATCCTTACCCAAATCCTTGGGCAAACCTGTGATGAAATCCATGGAGACACTTTCCCACTTTTGTTGTGGAATGGGAAATGGTTGCAATAGACCCACATGATGTGTATGTTCAAATTTGTTTTGCTGACATGACTTGTATTCATTCACATATTTTTGAACATCCTCTTTCATCCCCTTCCAAAAGAATCTTTCCCTTAGTTTCCTATATGTTTTGAAAAAACTAGGATGGCCTGCTAAAGGAGAGTCGTGAGCTTCCTTCAAAATATTGTTCTTGAGATTCGAACCATGAACCAAATATATTCTATCCTTGTAGTATATGATACCATCCAAAACCTTGTACCTATCATCACCTTTGACCCCATTTAACACACCACAAGCAAAACTATCTTTGGCATATTCAACTATTAGCATATTTTTCCAATCTCTTGAAATGTACATAAGAGAAAATGATGGCCTTCTAGATAATGCATCTGCTACAATATTATTCTTTCCCTTAACATATTCAATTTCAAAATCAAAATCTTGGACTTTGCTTACCCACTTTTGTTGCCTTTCATTGAGGTCCTTTTGTGTGAGAAAATGCTTCAAACTATTATGGTCAATTTTGACCACAAACTTGTTCCCCACCAAGTATTGTCTAAACTTGGCCAAGGCATGCATGATGGCTAACATTTCTTTGTCATAAATGGAATAGAGATTCTCATGTGGCTGCAACTTTCTACTCTCAAATTCTATGGGTTGTTGATTTTGTTTTAGGGCATCCCCTATCCCTTCTCTTGATGCATCACATTCCAAGACAAATGGTCTAGTAAAATTAGGTAATGCAAGTACTGGACAACTACTCATTACCTCTTTCATTTTTTGGAAATCATTTTCAGCCTCTTCATCCCACTTGAATGCATCCTTCTTGGTCAAATCAGTAAGTGGAGCAGTTAATTTAGAGAACCCTTTCACAAATTTTCTGCAGTAAGTGCATATTCCAATGAAACCTCTTAATGTTGTGATGTTTTTGGGTGATGGCCATTCAAGAATAGCTCTTATTTTTTCCAAGTGAACCTTCACTCCATCTTTCCCAATGATGTTCCCAAGATATAAAACTTCTTTCAGCCCAAATTCACACTTAGACAACTTAGCAAACAAAGATTGTTCATGCAAAATTTTCAAGACAACTTCTAGATGGTGCAAGTGTTCCTCCCATGTTTAGTTGTAAATTAGAATGTCATCAAAGAAAACCAAAACAAACTTACGAATCTATTTGCTGAATATTTGATTCATACATGATTTAAATGTGGCTGGATCATTGGTCAAACCAAAAGGCATGACAAGAAACTCAAGATGGCCATAGTGACATCTGAAAGTTGTTTTATGCACATCCTCTTCCTTCATTCGAATTTGATGGTAACCAGATCTAAGATCAATTTTTTAGAAGAATTTTGCTCCATGTAGCTCATCCATTCTTGGGATGGGATATCTATTTTTTATTGTCTTTTTATTGAGGGCTCTAAAATCAATGCACATTCTCAAGGTCCCATCCTTCTTCTTCACCAAAACCACTGAAGAAGCATAGGGACTAGAGCTTGGTCTAATGAGTCCCAACTCCAAGAGTTCTTAAATAGCATTTTCAATCTCCTCTCTGAACTTTTTTGGATGTCTATATGGTGGTATTTGTATAGGTGAAGTTCCCACCTCCAAAACAATGTTGTGCTCAACTCCTCTATCAAGTGGCCTTCCAGGAGGGAGGTCTCCAAAAACCTTTTCATATTAGTGTAGTAGCTTCCTTATCTCCTTTGGATGTTCTGAAATATTTATTTTTGGTTTAGGTGAAGTGATGTAACATTCAGCATCCCACTCAATATCTCCATGCGTCAATATGGACCTCATATTGTAGGAAGTCACTACTTGATTCGGATAGGTGTGCTGCCCTCTCACAACCCTTTGTTTTCCTTCTGAATCCTTGAATCTCATTTCAGGAATTTGATAGTTCATTGTATTCTCCCCTATAGAGTAGAGCCATTGAACTCCCAAGACCACATTTGTATCAGCAACATCAACCACATAAAATCTATAAAAAAAAGTGTAATTACCTATGGTGATTTCTAGCTTTGGAATCCATGTTTTGCACTCCATAGTGGTGTGACCTGGAATGATGACTGTGAAGCCATCGAATGGTTCAGTAGGTAGCTTCCTCCTCTCCACCATGTCTGTATCAATGAAGTTATGTGTGGCTCCTCCATCTACCAATACCGAGACCCTTTGTCCTTGTAACACTCCCTTGCATCGAATAGTGTGAAAACGAGGCACTGTTGAAAGTACTGTCATCCTTCCTTTGTCAGGTGAAGGATGATTTTCTTCTTGTTTCTCTTCTTCTGTTGTATCATATCCCTCTTCTTGGTCTGAAATATGTCCTTCTTCCTCCATACCCCCTTCATACTCATCATTATCAGAAAATACTTCAATGTATTGTGCTTTCCCCTTAGCACATTTATGCCCTGGTACCCGTGGTTGGAAGCATGTGTAACACAATTTATTTCTTCTGAGTTCTTCCCTGTTTATTCCCTCTTTCTCATTCTTTTCAAATGCATCTCTTTTCCAAGGTTTCTTTTCAAATCTGAATTTGGAATGGAAGTTAGGCTTGGGAGGAAACCTTGTCCTAGGTAGCATATTTTGTAGATCTCTTGTCAAGTTCATGGAATCCTTCAATGAATTAGATTTGTGGGCCTTAACTAAACATTTTAAGGGTTCATCCAAGCCTTGATTAAATAAAAATACTAACCTTACCATAGATATATCAGCCACCTTAACTAATAATTTTTGGAATTCCAACATATACTCAGCAAGGGTTCCAACTTGCTTCAATTGGGCTAGTTCTTTGAAAGGGAATTATGGGTCTTTTTGCCCAAATCTTTCTAATACCCTGTCAACAAATTCTCCATATGTTGTAACCTGATCATGTCCCAAGGTTTTCAGACCATGTAACCACCAATCATTTTCTACTCCTTCAAGATGCAAAATAGCCATTTTTAAAGCATCCTCTTCCACCATTGGATTTAGCTGAAAATACACATCTAGTTTTTGTACCCAAGTATTTGCAGAACTTTGAGATGAGGCATCAAAAGTGGGAAGGGGCATGTTTCCAAAGGCATAATTCAATTCTTTATTCTGAAATGGAGTCCTATTACCTTCCCTCATTTTGAGTTTGTTTGCAACATTAAAGTATTGCTCAAAGGGTAGAGTCCTTCTACAATCTTCACTCAACTTTTCCCATTCTTTTACAATATCCTGCATATAACATTGGGTGTTAGGTTCTTCTTTGGCCTCGAGAAATTTAGGTGTAGTAGGCCTTACTGAACTCTGAAATTCATTATTTCTATTATGAGGTCCTGTCCTTGAGAAAATGTTTTCACCCATTGCCTTCTTTTCCTCGAAAGAAGAACTATTGATGCCTCCTATTACTCCTTTGATTCCAAGTTGACTAGCCAACAATTCAAACCATTTCATGATTTGTATTTTCATGTATTCAAAGAATGGTTTCATGAATTTAGTAAATTCCTCTTTATCCTCTGAGGTTCCCTTCTCATCCCTAGCCATAGTTTCAATAGAATACACCTCTTCTCTTTCTTCTTCCTCTTCAACAAAAACACTTTCAATTTCAGATTGTAAGGGTGAGGGATGATTTCTTTGGATTCTTGTATTCATAAATGGTCATCCACATCAAGTGCAAGGACCATGCTCTGATACCACTTGTAGTGTCCCTTTTTAGGAATTTGCACAAACTAGGAAAAATTGTAATTTTTGGCCAATTCGGCCCTTAGACTAGTATTGACTCAACTGCTTCCAAATTGCTCCAAATGGTTCTGAATTGGGTCTGAATGAGTTTGGAAGGTATTCAGACATGTAAATGAGTCTGATGGATGCTTGGACACTCTTAAAACACTTCTTCAACATTCATTTATAATCAGGGAAAAATGATGAACTTTACTAGTCAAAATGAGGTTCACAATCCCCAAGGGTAGGAGACAAAGATGGCTTCCCAAACACTATAAAACCTTCCCAAATTTCAGAACAGAGACATGATACTAATCAAGGACTTCAATGGGATCCCCAATTCATCATTAATAATTTTCTATAAGCTTCTGCAACTCCCATAAATCAGATGTTTGTATACTAGCTTTGACATAGGGGGAAATGATAGTAAATCTTCACAAATTGTTATGAAACTTAAGAATATTGCTCCAAATGCTTGTCTAATGAATATGAAACTTCTTCATCATATTAATGGAACTCCATACAACATTAATATATTATATATTGACTGAACCATTCGAATTTGATACCACTTCAAATGCAAAGAACAAGGTATTGGGGAAATGACACCATTTATTCATAGTTTAGCATTTGTACATGAAATCTCTTGGAATTTCGATCTGAAAGTCTTCTGAGCAGTAAATACAGAGTATATATATCAGATTAAAAATATATGGGGCCTCAAGAGCTATCTCAAAGAGATCGTCACCTCACCAAGTGCGTCTCTCCTCAAGGATCAAGAATATGCCAAGAAATGAGAGAATGGTTGTAGAAGCAAGCTGAAAGAAATGTGACCACGAGCTTCCCTGTAGCTTCAACCTGTAACAAAAGACTCCATTGTAGATCCAAATGAAATGTCTGAATGTCCTCTCCAATTTCCAATTAGGATGGGAATCTTTCACCCTCGAAATTGGTGCTAAGGCAAGTAGAATAGCACTCTACTAGCTCTCCTCTCCAAACGCAAAATCTCCAATGATTAAAATCTGGTATTCTTCTTTGTTCCTGACTTTTATAAACTTCCTAAGGCTTCCCTAACTTGAATTCCATCCATGAGCTTCATGCCAACTCAATTTGGGAAGAGATTCCCAAGTATGCCACTTGTCCCTCCAAATCTAGCCTTCTCCTTCACTCAATTCGAGCAGGTGTCTCTTTGGCTGCCCTAACTCCCTTGTGCGCCTTCTTGGAGGATATTTTTAGCCCTGACATGTCATGTATGTCAGATGTCAGCCATCGGGTCTGATTTTGTCATAAGTGTCATAGGCATCTTCATCATTAGTGTCATAGAAGCTAGGGAATCTAGCCCAAGTGTCCCACTAGCTCCAAAATGCCTCTTCCTCTTCCATGGGATTTACTCTTCCTCTACATTTCAACCTCATTGAGTCATGCCAAGTATTATTCCCTTCCAACTCTCCCAAATATAGTGGACTCCACCTTGGATTCAAATGGGTGAGAGTGGTATGTCATGTGGCATGGGAAATCTAGCTTTGCGTGGGTCCCACACCATCCATGTGTCTCCATGACCAAGTGCCATCTTATTTTCTCATCATAAATATTTATTTATCCCCTCTTAATATATTTATGTCAATCTAAAGTCCATTTGGAGTTTATTAGTCTCCTTATTCCAAATTTAATGTCTCCACCCAACCTAGGAAACTAGTAGATTGGTGGAATTTTCTCCTTTTGGAATTTATTTGAATGGGGACATTACAAATTCAAAAGTTACTTTAGACATTTACACAAATAACACACATGAGCTAGTTAACACTCGTTACTACACTACTAGATTGCAGAAGTTAGATATTAAATACATGAAATCATATGTTGGGATCTCAAATTAAATAGTTCACTATGTGGAGATGTAAATGCTAAAAACCATCTATAATTGTTTTAATCACTCAAATTTGGCAATACTCAATAAGAGCATAGCGTACCACAAAACCAAGGAACATAAACTCAAAAATCAAAGATTGGAGACCATGAACCCTTCATAATGTGCATTCCTATTGGGTGAGTTTTGACCAAAATTTCAACTTATCTTGCCAAACTAGCATGTTGAGTTGACTCACCAATATTTAACATACTTAGTAGGTTGCCTTATAGAGCATTTTCTAAAAAATCTTTAGCTAACATAAATTAGAAATTTGTTAAAAATCTTTAGCTAACATAAATTAGAAATTTGTTAACAAAAATCTTTAGCTAACATAAATTAGAAATTTGTTATTTTTAATACAAACCAATGAATGAATATAAAATATAACTGCAATATGTAGTCCAAGGTGACCTTTCACTAATATTATGATGTTAATGTTGAAATTTCACTAATATTATCATGTTGATGTTGAAAATAAAATTCCCATAAATGATCATAATATGGGAGCATATCATCATTTTCTAGTAAATATCAAACATTATTCTACAAATCCTTGAAAAAGTTTATAGGTTGAACCCACATAACCTCTCAGGCATGACAAAGAGTAAGCATTATCTGAAACTCGGGCATACTATAGTATATAAGGCATTGCCATCTACATATGATAAATATTGTTAAAAGCGCCAATTCCCTACATAAGACATTCAAAGAAAAAGATTAATTAGCAAAATGGATAGGAGTGAAGCAAAACAATGTTTCTCAAATGCATATATTTATATTCATGTCTACAAAAAGTGCATCTATGATATAGAAAGAGGCTCAGGTGACCTCCCTAAGGAGGTCACACCCCTCGCAATTGCCAAATATAGCCCAATTGACCAAGCAAACAACCTAGGAATCCTCCAAGGAGGATGCACCCATCTCACCAACATTTTCCAGCACAATGATTTAGACACTAGAGGGTCTCTCCGTATTTACTATTTTTTGTTTTAACTTGAATTTATTATGTGCATTCTTCTAGATGCATATTCCATCCCTTTTGCAGAGTGAAGGAGTTATTTATTATTTTCTTCATCTTGTTGGACCTTTTGTAATGTTATATAAAAGCCAGTTGACCTCACGATAAAGTCAATCCACTTTCTCCTAGGAACTATTTGTGCTCATATCTTTATCTTATGGATAAATGTTGGAATCATTTTCAAAGGTTATTCACTCAAGGTTTGTGCACTTCTCCTCTAACCTAGAGTTTTCATGGTCATAGGACATAATTACATCAATCTAACAACAATATTCAATGCAAACAACATCACAATGAAAAAATCAATACAAACAAGAAATAACCCGCTTGTGGAGAAAATCAAATGAGAACTATTTTTAATATCAAAACATTGCCACTTCATCTCATAAAAAAATAATGATTTTATTAATTTCTAAGTTACCTACTTGAGTGTTAGGGAGATGGAATCACCTATTTCATTAATTATTTAATTAACTATTATTCACCTCCACCTTGTCGTCACCCTAGAATTTTCTCTAATTTATTTTTCTACACATAAGTCAATTCCCTAAATTCATTAAAATAATATAGTCTTAAGTTGTCTCTTTTAAATGAGTAAATTTTAGGTTTAACTAACATAGTCCTGGGGTCACATGATGTTATATAGGTATAATCTTAAATCATGTGAAGGTATGAGATTCTTAGGGGACTAAGGACTTTGAACCCTTATTGTGTGCCCCCTCCCTCGAACATAACTATGAGGTAAGTTTCCTCCCATAACTAATAATCCTATAGATAGGTATGCCTAAAAAAATCTACTTGGTTCTCTTGAACCATACATATCCTACAAGAGAATCCATGCTTATATCTCAAGACTAGATAGGTGATCCTAACACCTCTACCCCTCCCATCATCGAAATAAGCCAAAATCATCATGGCTACATCCCATCTCCATATGATGGTTAATTGTTCATCCCTGTGTCTCATGCATGGATGAACACACATCAAGTAGATCTAAATAAATATCCATGATCATGCCTCATAAACAAAATGATCAATAGAAAAAGTTACTCATCTTTGGGTTCATCTATCTAAATGCCATCTTGGAGTCTTCCTCATACATGTATGTACACTTGTATCATTAAACCAAGTGGCCAATTGCCTACATATATTGTGTTCAATGTGATCTCATACCAACATGCATAGCATTTTAAATATAGAGATTCAACTCCAAAAAGGTTCATCTAGCCTTGATATCCCTTATCTTGGGTCACAAGTCATTAACTCCTTCAACAAGTTTGCTATGTGTTTGGCCAACCTATTACATCTCATATGTGCTTAACAACATTAGAAATTTTAGAATTGATTCATAACCATAGCAATATCACATGTTCATATTACAAAATCAAGACATAAACAACAATGTCGCGATCCAAATCATAGACTAATTTCATTGCAACAACCACATGCCATACGTTATAATACATGCAAATCAAATCATTATTGTTATATGCATACCAAACCATTTTCTAATCAAGGAACCCAAGAAAGAGTCTCATATTTAGAAAAACAACATATATCCACATGTATAACACTATGTTCAAGATTCACAATCCTACTTAGAAATTATAACACATATCAATCTCCAAAGTCTCAAAATACAAAGTGGGTCACATTGACTACCATGGGTTGACCTCTAGCAAATGAACTAGATCAAGGTTGGGGAAAATGAGGCATTACAAAGAACAACATTCGTCAATTTTGAACTCCATAAGAAATTGCATCAAGTCAAACCTGACAAGCATGTAGTGGAGGATTTCAAACTCGATGGACAAAGACTAAAGCAAAGGTAGATGAGATCAATTCACTGGAGCAATATTTGTATCGACATGAAAAATAGATAGTATAGGAAGTATAAGAAGTTTCTGGCATGTAGTCCCATACATGTGTTGAGTTATTTGAATACTATGAAGGGGAAGACCGCCTATGCAAGAAAGAACCATCATTCAAAGTAGCCAAAAAATAAACATAATAGATTGAGTCAAATACAAAATAGAGCTCACTATCAAAAGAAAAAGGAGGCAATAAATAAACTCAACTATGGGGCGGAAATATCGATTCTACTAAGTAGGGTCAACTAAAGCTAGTTCGAGTGTAGGGTGCCCTATATGAAATCATAGTAAAATACAAATCCCTCTTGGAATAAAATTAAACCAAAAAGGACCTCAAGAAGTAAATCAAGATAGTCCAAGAAGAACTAATAGAACACCATGTGATAAATCCATAATCAATAAAATTGTGATGGACAACATATGCATTGCAACCTCAATACTGAAATTTAAGGCAATCCCAATAGCTTATACAACAACAAACACCTAACCTTAGGGAAGGACCTAGGTGACACGACTCAATAAAACTAAGCAGCATAGCTAGGAGACTATTGGGTGTTCTATGGTTGCATAGTGTTGTGTGTGAACACCCCTCTTTTGTAATTCACAGTCATTATATTCTCAAGCAATGTAAATAATTATTGACTAAACTATGTCAACTAAGAGGATGCTTGACCTAGTCATCAAAGTTGACCGATACAAGCAACCCTTAGTTATAAGTAGAGGTTGCTTATAAGAGGTTAGGTTACTTCTTTTTTCTTATGTTGTATGATCTATGGACCAAAGAGAAATGATTATAGTGATTTCCATTCTCACGTTGAACCCTTGTACCATTTCTTATTCTAACCTAAGCACTTCTTCCTTTTCTATAGTAGGTATCCTTCCAGTACTTAGGGTTCCCTACTTAAATATTGTGCTCAATGGTGTTATGTGTGGTTTTCAACTAAGACTTGATGACTAATTATATGTTAAAATATATCATGGATTGAATCATATACTTAACTAATGGTGTAATGAGCCAATCTAGCATTTGTAGTTTTGGTTCTAAAACATGATATATTGTTGGTTTTCTTAAGTTCTTTATGGTATTTTGCTATCACGTTAAGTTTGTTTATGTTATCACATGTGTGTTGCTTTATGTCATCATGTTTTGCATATGGATATAGTCTCATAATACTTCAATATATGGCAGATACATCTAAACCGGTAACTTCTTAGAATGTTTAGCATTAATAGCATAGAGATTTTTTAAGTTAACTCACTTGATCAATATATTAGTTTGGTTGTAGTCTAGGTTGGTACTATTTTAGGCCCAAGAACAAATACCCAAGGAGACACAAACCATTCTATGGTTTGATATTTTAGGCCAACAAAAAATACCAACGCCAAGGAAGATGAAGAACCATTTTACTGTTTGTTACTTGACTATTGTAACAAAACCCTTAAATTATTTGCTTGTTATTCTTGATATGTTATTGCTTGTTTTTTATTCTTGTTTTTATTATTATTTGGTTTTTTATTTTAAATTCAACAAAACCCATAAAAGCATTGTTCCATCACACATGAATCTTAAATCATGTTAGAACTCTTCTCATCCATGAAAAAATTATGTCAAATTCTTATCATATATATGATTGAAAATAATGTTTGTTTGTTACAATATTAGCTTACATAATTAAATGTCTTTTCATACACTCTTGTGAGCAGAAGAGGCATGCTTAAGGAGATTTGAGATGTTGTCATTGATAGTTACAACAAGAGTTGTAGGCAACTCAATCCTTGGTTAATAGTTGTTTCTTTTGTTCTTATGATAGCTAATCTAAATAATAATTGGCTTAACCATAATAAAGAAATGGTAACTATGTATTATATTTGTATGAGGGTTACACCATTCTTGTAAATTAGAACAATCACCCAACACTCACATTGTGAAAGTACAATGATTATTGATGTAGAACAAAATCCCACAAATGAAATGCCATTGGAATAATAACTTGTACCAATGGCTTATTATCATATAGAGATGGGGAACAAAAGAATGAAACTATGTCAGTGGTTATAAACAAACGATGATTTGATATGTATACTTGCTACAAACATGGAAATGATTTTTAACCCATCTTAGCTTTCCAAAAGTTATGTTTTATTGTCATATTCCAGTGTCCTCAATGCATTAGCAAATATCAATAATTTTGGAATGGAAGCACATGTTCAATATGAGAAATTGGTTTAATTGTATCTTAAAGGCATACTTTATTCTTTTCAAAAGCACACTTTGAGATATCTTGTAAACACAAATTAGAGGCACCCAATTATAGGTGGTAAGTTATGAAATTAACTTGAAGTTTCTTGTGTAACCTAAAAATGAACATAGTATGCAAAGAAACCAATTTTTTAAGTAAAACAACTTGCAAAAGCTTAATAAATAAGTGTGGAGATTTCAATTATAGAGATTCCATGTTCTAGATTTTAGGGAAGAATAATAATTATTTCACATCTTACTAGCCTTACCTATCCTATAGTGTTACGATACATGGTGATGGAGCATTTTGTTAGAGACATAAAATACAAGAAAATCCAAGCATGATTTGACATTTCTATAACTACAAAGTTTATTCATTATTTTCCATTGTAATATGGTATTGATTACAATGATTCAATGACATAATTACCATAATCTAAGACAACGGATTAGTTAGTTTTTTCATTACTTCCAAAGAACGATTTAGAAGGTGTTACTAACAATATCAATAGGTTTGGTGAATGAACAATTATATCTGGCTAAGATGGCCCCAATGATCAAAGGGTAAATCACATATCTCAGTCTAACAGTTCAATTAGGTTTCACTCATGTCGAAGCAAAAAAATAAAAATAATGATAGCTCATTCTATTAATTAGAACATGTTTCCTCCATCTCAAAGAAAAAAAATTCTAATCAATTTTTTGATAGTCTGATAGTCATTTGCTAGTAAATAAGACACTACCAACTACTCTTGATCAATACTAATAAAATCACCCATACCTTGTACAATAATTTCAAAAGAAATATTAAATAGCAAGATCAATAGGAGTGGACATAACAATAGGTTTCTCATATGCATATATTGGTAGTGTGGATTCATTTCTACAAAAATGTGCATCTAACAACCAAATTGGGTGCAAACACATCACAATGAAAAATTAAATCAATACAAATAAGAAATACCCCACTCGTGGAGGGAATCAAAAGATAACTATTTTTAATAGTAGAAGTAATATCTTGTTAGCTATGTAAAATAAAAAAAAAGAAATACTCTAGAGTGGTATTACTATTAATCAATGATCAATGTAATTCAATGATTGTTGAATGCATTAGGTATAGTAAATGAAAAGGGTGGATAACAAGATTTGCTAAATGCCAACGAAGGTACAATCCAAAAGTTACTTTATAAGTTTACACAAATAACAAGCATGAGCTAGTTATCGGTCATTACTACACTACTAGATTATAAAAGTCAGATACTAAATACATGAAATCATATTTTGGGATGTCAAATTAAATAGTTTGCTATGTGGAAATGTAAATCCCAGACAACATCTATAGTTTTGTTTTATCTTGATTTGGCAATACTTGACAAGAGCTCATCTTATTAAAAACCAAGGAATATGAACTCAAAAATAAGTGATCAAAGAACATGAATTCTTCCAATTGTGCATTAGCATGGGTGAGTTTTGACCAAAATTTCAACTTTTCTTGCCAAACTTACATGCTGAGTTGACTCGCCATGCATTTAACATACTTTGTAGGTCATGTTCTAGAGCATTTTCACAAACATCTTTAGCTTAGATAAATTAGAAAACTTATTTTTTCATACAAACCAATGAACGAATATAAAATAGAACTACAATCCCAAGTCTAAAGTAACACTTCACCTGTATTCTCATGCTAATGTTGAAAACAAAATTTACATAAATGATTGTAACTACTATAGAGCAAATCATGCTTTCCAATAATTAGCAAATATTATTTTGAAACTTTTTAACCAAGTTTTGAGCCCCTCAACCCACCTAATATATCAAAAGAGTAGGCAGATAAACTATAAACACTACCAACTACATATGATAAACATTGTTAAAAGAAATAATATCGTGTACAAGAAATTCAAAAAAAAAGTATCAATCCATCATATATAGGAGTGGATAATAATAATAGCTTTCACAAATGCATATATTACCAACTACATATGATAAACATTGTTAAAAGAAATAATATCGTGTACAATAAATTCAAAAAAAAAGTATCAATCCATCATATATAGGAGTGGATAATAATAATAGCTTTCACAAATGCATATATTGGTAGTGTGGATTCATGTATTCAAAAAGTGCATCTAACAACATTATTGGATGCAAACAACAAGGCAACAACAAAAAAAATTAATATAAACATAAAATAACCCACTCATATAGCAATACTAGGTATAAATAACATAGTAATGAAAAAAATAATACAAATAAAAAATAACCCATTCATATAGAAAATCAAAGGAGAAGTATTTTACTAGTTATGTACAAGAAAAAATAAATACTTGAAAGAGGTCTAGGCAAATTAAACAAAGACTATAAAACTATATATTTTATTTATGATTAAATTAATTTTATAAAACATGGATGGATATACATGCATGATAAAAAAATATTGGTAAATTATTATATTTATCTTCAAAATTTAATGGGTTGTGTTGTTCAAAATTAACTTTAATCTTTAGAAAACCCACATGCTTACATTTGACTTCACTGCATAGTACATATGCTAAAAATAAGTACTCAATTATAAATTTCCTAGAAAACCCAAAATAATACCTTTTAAAAGAATAATTATAACAAATAGGTTATGGCTATACAAATTATGGCTTGGCATATCAACTTCATCTTTTAATGAAAGGCATTAACAATTCAACCCATGCCATTAAGACAAAACCTTATCATTCTCCTTCAACAATATTTTAGAAGAATATCTCATTCAATTAATATGAAAGAGACCAAACAACCATTCAATGAAGATTATATTTTTGCATTAACCTTTTTTTTTTGCATTAAACTTAAATTTCAAGAAGGGAAATAATGCAGTGACAATGAGATTGTTTAACAACTATTCAATAAAGATTATATTTTTGCATTAACCGTTTTTTTTGCATTAAACTTAAATTTCAAGAAGGGAAATAATGCAGTGACAATGAGATTGTTGGGAAATTAAAGATTATATTTTTGCATTAACCGTTTTTTTTGCATTAAACTTAAATTTCAAGAAGGGAAATAATGCAGTGACAATGAGATTGTTGGGAAATTATTCTTTGTGCATCACAACACATAATGCAAGCCAAATTTAAAATTTGAATTGAACATAGGTTAATGATGTTTCTAGATATTTCATGGTCATTAATGTATATATGTGAACCATAGAGCTAGTCAATTCCTATATCCAAAGAGATTTTGAATACAAATAGTTGATACAACTTCCCATTTTTCCAAACAAAAATGTTTAAGTTTTCTAGAATTGAAAAGGCACTTTATGAATAAAAGCTAGATTTATCTTATGAAAAAGCAAACAGTTAATTATAGTTTAGATTCTATATTAGTTGCATGTGATGGTATCAGGCAAGAATTCATCAACTTTAACATTAGACATAAGGATACAATAGCTTTATTTGTTGAGAGACTTTGTCCTGACATTGTATGAGATAATAGTACAAAAGCAATATAGATTTGCACATCTCCAAACAAAGTCTACATTGTGTATTTTAGAGTGCACCTCAATGTAATGAGATTGGAATAGAAGATGTCACACATCTCCGGAAAACTAGGCCTTTGGAGTTTTTCTTCCCTCATCGCCCCATGTTTCCTTCTGCAACTATACATGTGCTTCTTTGTGTTCTTTTTTATCCTTTTATGCATTGAGGCAACTATTAGACTATTCTCCTATTCTAGTTTAAACTTGAAGTTGTATATTGTAAGTTATAAAATTTGTTTGGCAATTGTGCTATGTGTTGAGAAATGTAGCTTAGACAATAACTTCTTGCATAGGTTACATATGAACGTGCAGGAAATCGTTCAAGACATATCAAAAGTAACCACTTGGGAAAAGTGGGTAGTTAATTCTATTTTGTAATTCAATTTAGGAAAAAGTGAAAAGTTTTATGTTTTGCATTTAAGTCTAATAAAGTGTATTTAATACATTAATGGCTTAGACTATGATTTAATCTCAATCGTTAATCTTAAGACGAGATTAGGGTTTTGGTAGATTAGGTTTTTGAAAAAAGCATAAATACAAACAAGATACAAATATTTTGATATAGTTCATATTTAGATAGGGAAGCAACCAAAAGAGATAAAGAACAGACCCGTTCAAGTAGGAAGAGAAAGCCATACAGCTAATCTATACAAATCCATACAAGTTGCACAATAGCAGTCATATAGCATCCTTGCTACTATTTTCAATTGTTATTGTTTTCCTAGTTTTTCAACGGGTCATACACCCATGCTTAGGGTGATTTGTTTACCATGTAACTGCTAGTTTTAAGCAGATTGTGGAGATTACCTTGTAAGCTTTGATAAAGGAATGATAAGTTGATTAAAGGAGAAATTATTTATGTACGTGTGAATTTGTTTTATGCTTTTGTTATTCATTGTTTCTAGATATTGTGTGATTGATGTTATGTTCAAAATTTAAATTTCTACATTAACTAAGTTATGAAATTAATTGATTTGATTTAAAACATAAGGACAACAATCACCTAGTCTAGGAATATTTACATGGTATCAAAGCCACAGGTTCTAATTGAGATTCTTAAAGGCTTACTGCAGTAGACCAACTACCAAAACCAATTGCCAACAATTGCTACAAATAAGGACCGCCATTTAGAGGGTTTTAAAATTTTGTGCAATAGGTGTCAAAGATGGCATCAACCAGCCTCAAAATCAACGATAGATTGGAAGGTACCTCAAATTTCCTATCTTGGAAAATAGAGGTCACACTCTTGTTGGAAGAGAATGGCCTCTAGGATATTGTCAAGGATGTTATGAATTCGTTGACTAACCTGTAGGATTTTGTAGTTCATAAGAAAAAGAAAGTGAAGTCCAAGTATATGATCATGGATTCTATAAAGCATCAGTTGATCCCTCCAATATCCAAGAAGAAGACAATGAAGGATATGTTCAATGGCCTAGTTAGCCTTACCAGAGCGATAACATAAACCAAAATATGATATTGTGGAACAAACTTAGAACTATAAAGATGAAAAAATCAAATGGAGTTATTATTTATCTTATGAAGTTCATGTAGATTCATGATCAACTTGAAGTAGTTGGGGAGAAGATTGCAAATGCGGAGTTAGTAAACATAGCATGGCATGGATTGTCAACTTCATGGGAAACATATTTCCAAGACATCTATGCACATGAGCATCTTCCCTCCTTTGGAATACTGTGGAATGATTCCATCCAAGAGAAGACTTGGATGGAGTCAAATGCTAGCAAGAAGGGTGGTGACAATGACCTTTACCTATTTAGTCAAATAAAGAAGGGTATAGATAAAGGACCTAGCAAGGGCAAGGGAAATGGTGAGGAGTTAGCCTCACAACCAAGAAAGAAGGACATGAGTAAAATCAAGTGCTTCATATGTCATAAGCATGGACATTATGCATCATAGTGTATAGACAAGAAGAAGGGTCAAGGGAAGTAGCAATAGAATCAAGCAATAGCCTCTGTTGAAACTCAGATGAACAAGTTTGCCTCCAAGTTTAAGAAGGATTTCTTGATGGTATCTTGCCTTTCTTCCAACGCATTTTTTAGGGATGTGTGGTATGTGGATAGTGGAGCATCTTGGCATATAATGGATACTTATTCAATTCTGGGTAATGGATACTTATTCTTGACTGTCACTTTATTTAGCTGCTTGTAATCAATACATAGCCTTAAAGTCCCATCTTTTTTCATGACAAGTGGCACCGATGCTCCCCAAGCAGACACACTTGGTTTGATATACTTCCTGTAGTTGCATTTTTAATTATACCAATTCTGGGGGCTGCCCCTTGAACACGATTGATTGTAAAATCAATGTCCCTTTTTGGTGGTAGTCCCGACACTTCATTTGGGAACACATATTTGAAATCTTGCAACAATCGATAATATTCTAGCTTTGGGCCTTTGTCCTCTAATGAATTTGATATATGGAATGCATATATCTGATAGCCTCTCTTGTAAAACTTCCTTAACTGCAAGGCTGAAATCTTCCTCACTAAAACTTGCTTAGAAATCCCTTTCACCACCCGTGGCCTTCCCTCTTCATCAATGCATTCAAGGACCTTTTCACAACAATCTACGTTGGCTCTATGTATTTCCAACCAATCCATACCAATAAGAGCATCATAAGATCCTAATGATAGGACATTTAAATCTACATTTGTAAGGAGTTTGTTCAACTCTATGGGGCACTCCATCACTACTTCACTCACTTTTATTTTTGTTCCTGTAGCTAACTGAACTAGCCAAGATTGATCATGCTTCATTTCTAAGATAACAACTTTCAACCACTTTTGGAGTGACACAACTATGAGTATATCCTGGATCAATCAAAACAGAAATAACTTGCTTAGCAATCTTACCTTTAACTTCCACTACTATTGATTTATGGTTTTCCTGATGGTCATCCAACACTACATAAATTTGGGGAGTTTCCCTGGCCATATACTCCACTGTAACTGCTTCTTCTAAGTTATTAAAGCCTCGAGGGTTCTCTCTTTGATGTGGACAATCCTTAAGCACGTGATTTTATCCACATCCCCAACACTTAAGTGGTCCTTTTGGTGCTCTTTCTACTAATATTGCTGGCTTGTTTCCACTTCATGATTGTTGACCTTGTCGGAAATTCTTTGGATGATTTCTAAATGGTGGAGGCTTGAATCCACTTTTCCCTTGGTCAAATATTCCCTTTGGATTTCCTTTCCATGTTGGATGAACTTTTGATTTTCCTTTGCTTTGCTCATAGCAATGCATTGCCATTCTGATGGCTTCATTAAGGATTGGTGGATTAACAAAATCAATCCCGTCTTTGTAATTACGAGGCGAACTTCCAAGGAAGCTTTTAATTTTTACCCTTTCATCCTTGATGTAATCTACATACCTCATCAATTCCAAAAACATATGGACATGTTCTTCCATGGACTTCTATCCCAATTTTAGTTAATTAAATTCCTTCCTCTTGTTATCATAATACCTAGAAGATAGGTACTTTTCCTTGAAATACTTTTTAAATCACTCCCATATGATCCTTCTTTCTTTGATTCCCTTTACTTGCATTTGGTGCTCCCACCAAATTGAAGCTCAACAATTGAGATTGTAAACAATGCTTCACCAATGGTGTCTTTCCTCACTGCTCGTTGCTACCTATAAACAACATATAGAGGTGAAGGTGGCAGGTATCCAAAACAAGTTTCAAAAGGGGACTTTCCAATGGAAGTGTGGATTGCTATGTTATAAGAGTGTTGGATGTATATCATAGTTTCATCTCAAGTCTTCAGATGCCTCTAATTGTAACCTCTCAAAAGTTGTACAAAATCCATAAACATTTAAATTCATGTGTAGATGGATAAATATAAACACAACATAAATAATTCCACACACACTCGTGCATTTAAAACATACTCATCACAAACATAATGTAAAATTAGTGCACATTCAAATACAACGGTAAATACTTATCTTTTCAATGAAGTTGCCCAAGCAACTGGCTATGAAAGAGCAACGTTCCACCCAACCATAGGCACTTTGTCCATAACTTTATCTCTCTGCTGGGAGGCCACCCCCGAGCTGGGCTATGTATCCACTAAGGAGGAACTACACAGGCCCACTCACAGCTGTAGACACAGTTAGTTCTCAGATTAAGCCAGCACAACAGCTGGACTTACCAAGCATTCAGAGAGACAAGGAAAGATAATGCTAAGCCAGTGATCTCAACCACATATCTACATGAATCTCATTTGGCTTCAACCAGCCTTGGCACCTGTTGTAGGTACAACAGATCCCATGTTTTCATTAAAACATGGGAGCCTCAATTTTTATATGCAAAGGTAATGTTTAAATTCCTTGGTCATTTTGGGGCTTTTTAACCTGCTTATCATGCTTTTATCCCTTTGCCATGATTTGATTTGGTTAATAATTTTATCATAAATAAATTCCTTTGATTTTGTGTGTTTTTTGTGAGTTGCGGAAAGCTTTGATTTTCCCAAAAGTTAGCTCTTTTCGCAACCCGCAATCTGCAATGCGGATTGCGGAAGCTTGGTTCCTGGTTTTGAAACATTTTCGTTCCGCAACCCATAATGCGGATTGCGGATGCGAAATTGTTTTTTAATAATCGTGGTCTTTTGCACCCGCAACCAGCAATTGCTGATTGCAGGAAGACTCTCAAATAGTTTTGCACGTTGTGTTTCCGCAACCCGCAATTGCGGATTGCGGAAAGCGTTTGAACAATAAATTCGCATCTTGCTTTTCCGCAACCCACAACTCGCAATTGCGGAAGGGTCATTATGTTAAATAGTGTCATTTGCGTTTCCACAACCCACAATTGCGAATTGCGGAAAATTCTAGTTTGTTAATATTTAAAGTTGCGATTCCGCAACCCGCAATTGCGGATTGCGGAAAGAATGTATATATTTGCAAAATAAATGCCCGCAACTCTCTTTCAACATCCCGCTTAATTAGATCTCAACCGTTGATCTGGCTTAATCCTACGACCCAGATTTTACCTGACGAAATTGATAAATATGTTGATTTTTTCTATTATCTTTTATCATTTTCATTTTTGAAGAATTTACCTGTTACGAAGATTTTTACCACAAGATTTTACCAGGGTTGTTTTTTGTTGTTTTCATCACTCACGGGTCGGTTTTATGTCTTTTTCTTATTTGTTGTTTATGGGTTTTTGCCATTTTTGAATTATTTTTTATTTGTGTTTATTTATTTATCATAAATTTCCAATTTTTCAACATGTCACGGAACACCCACTCCAAAACAGCTCAGAAAGACTTGTTGAACAAAGACCCCAACTTCGGCATCCTTTCTGATACCAGTGACAAAGTTTCTGAGACTTACCGGATTGATTGGTCTAAAATTTACGCCATATTCGATAACGACGACCTATCATATATCCAAAATGACTGGCCCACCTATGAGAAAAATAGGGATTCACAGCTGCATGCCATAGCTGCTAGATCTGCCATTCTCCCCTACACATATGCAATTAAATGGATTATTGACCATGCGAACCCTAAGGACCGTTCCTTTAACAATAGCTCAGGGTCTCAATTGGCCACTTTTCGCCCTAAGGTTTTCACCAGAGCATATGCCCTTAAACCGACCATCAAGCCTCTTAATGTTGCATTCCTAGACTCTGCTAAGACTAGGTATAATTTTGATGAAATGGTGAAGTCTTGGATGAACAAACCGACAAATTTCATGCCCAGACCTGATAACTCATACCCGGTTTCATGGTTGAAGCAACCCTATTCCCTTTTGGTAGCCATGCTTTGCAGGCTTTATGGTCTTCTTAACTCTTCAATGTTCAAAGCTGAATGGGCACCTGTGGCCCATCATGTCCTTACAACGGGGGAGTCATTCCCCTGGGCTTCAATTTTGTCATCTGAATTAAAGACGGCTATTGAGTGATATCATAAAACACCAAAGAAGCCACTTTTCTTTTATTCTGCCTATGTAATTGATATCTTCTGCTCAGAATTCTGGTACCCCTCCATGGGATGGAATTGGACCTTGTAATCACTTCCAATCCACATTTACTATTCAACTTTGTGGGAGAGCAACTTTGTTCCTTTCCTATATGATATTTGTGACCATTTCTTTGGCGCCATCTATCAACAGATATTTAGGGAAGATGCACCTGCTTTTTCTCCCAATGCCAAAACTTTACTCCCTACACTTGGTGATTGGTATGTGGGAGAAGCTTTTTCTTATATCAGAATTTGGGGGAGCAACACAGTGCATTTACTGCCAAGGGTAGTCCCATACAGGCTGCTACTTAAAGAGATATCCTTCCAGACTGTAACAAATGGGGTATTTCTTAAGCTTACTGTACCTAAGAGAAGGGGATGGCCTAAATTCCCCCTAAATCTTGGACCTTTGGTCATTCCAGCTTCAACTTGGGCTGCGGTACTGGGAAAGAGGATTGCTTCTTTGAAATTGGGATTTGCTCCCAAAAGGATGCATGGCCCCAAAGCATTCCTTGATGCTCACTTCAAACAAGAACACATGAAGACAGGCTATGCTCATGAAGATATCCCTGATGACTCCACTTATCTGGGAGTGAATTTCTTCTCTGAAGTCCTGGTGAGGGATAAAACTAAAGAGGAACAGAGCTACATTCTCCAGTACCAGCAGGAACTCAAAGCTAAGGTTTTGAGTTATAGGAAGATGGGGTTACATCTTGTAGGGCAAACCAGAAAAGGAAGGGAAGAAAAGGAAGCATAGAAAGCAACTGCTCCACTCATGTTAACCTATCCAAATGAAGGCAAAGGTAAGGGCCTTATGGAGGATACTCCAAAATTGAAACCAGCTGAAGAATACAAAATATTGATTCAAACATCTGAGCAACTTAAAAAGCAATTGGCACAAATGACTTCGGTACTTGATACCCAAGTGGTTGATGTAGTCAACCCAATTAGTGATACTCAAGTGATTGTTGTGAGTAACCTAGCCAAAAGATAGAAAATTCAGACTCCCGCATCTCAGATTCCTACCTTGAATATTGAAGATAGTGATGTGGAAGATGAAAGGCTTCCAACAAGCTCTTTTTCTCCTACTGTGCATGTTGTACAGGAAGTCACAAAAGTCTCCCAGGCTATTACAGATTTACTTGACAACATAATGATGGATGACCCTATTCCTGATGACCATTTTCCAGAAGCCACCACCACCCTTGCTGCATTAATTTACACACTGCCACCTACTTCAAGTGAGCCCCCTCTTGCTTCATTGGATAATATTTCTTTCCCATCAGCTACATTAGTTGAGATATTTACAACCTTTGTAGTTATTTCACAGCCAGTTCTGGTAACTCAGCCATCTGTCCCACTACCACCATCTACCATATCTCAATTGTTTGTTGCACTAACTTCCATCCCTGATTCACTTCCAACCTTGTCAGTTCCACTCACCACTTCACCTCTAAAAGTTACAGAGATCTAGTTTCCAACTGTTTCTCTGCAACCATCATCAACCATTCCTCCTACTTCACCTTTAGAGGTTATCACTTCTACGACTTCTCTAACCTCTGTACCATCAGTTACTTTTGTCCCTATTTCCGTTCCTGAAGTTGTCTCTTTGACTACTTTTTCCATTCCTGAACCTTCCACTGCTATGCCTTCCACTTCTACTATCTCTGCCATTTCTTCTATACCTACTTCTCAAATCACCATGCCCATTCCAAGTGCCATTGTTACACAGACAACTCCACTAGTTGCAACAGGAGATGTAGCTACATCTTCTACTGAGTTGATAGCTGCTTGTGAAGAGGATATTGTGGTCTCCCTTGGAGAATATTTTTATAGCAAATCAACTAAGGCAGTGGTGAAGAAAGGTAACAAGAGAAGCAGAGATCAAAGCGTGTTGCATGCACCTTTTCCTAATCAAGTTATTTGGACCAAACAATCTGATGATATCCAACATGAAGCATTGGATACTACTGCAACTATGGGAGCATTTGCAGGAGCCAACTTCGATTCAGTGACCTCACTCAATAAAGAAATTGACATGAAAAAGGAAGAGTTAAAGAAGCTTCAGGAGCAGCTGGCCAAGGTTAATGAGGAACATGAATCTCATATTCATGAATTAAGAAGTCAACGTGAAAATCAACTCAAAGAGCTGCAAGAACATAATACTTCTCTTCAAGATGAACTGCAGGATGCACAAATCCTAAACACTGCAAATATGGAGAAGATAGAGATATTGGAACAACAACTCAGGGATGCAACTGCAAGTGCAGCCACTCCTCCTTTCTCTACGTTTTCTCAAGAAGAGTTTAGGGATTTGGCTAATCAAGTAAATGAAGAGCATCATAAACTCTTAGCTGAGTTATTCAGTTGCCTGAATGAAATTCAGGAAACTCATAGTGTTCTTGAGAGAATGTCTATCATCCTTGAGCAGCAGATGGACAAGAGGCAACCGACTTCCAAAGCTATCGATGACGTTGTCGATTGGCATAGGTACATCAAAGAGAAACTAGATGACATTCCAATGTTGGACAACTTCAAGATCAGAAGAGTCAGGACTTCTTTGAATGCCTGGTAGAATGTCCTTGATATGGTGGATGAAACAGTAAAAAAGGCACAGGCCATCTGTGGTAGAAGGTGGTATGTTGTGGATAATATTATGGCCAGCCTGCAATTTCTTACCATAGATCTCATTGAGAAGGCCTGTCCACCGAAGTTAATGATTGAACAGGTTGAGACCAGATGCAAGAAAATCAAGGAACATATCCAGCAGCTCGAGCACATTACCTACCACACCCACATTACCTACCACACCCAACACAAGGAAGCTCCCCTTCTCTGCTACAGAATCCCTCAGGTGCCCCCTTCCCTCCAATGCTATTCAGGGTGGGCATAAAAAGGCCCAAGTTGCTAAACCTTCAGAGATTTCTTTCCTTCACCGGGTTTATCAAGCAATTCAAACCTATGGTCTCTCTCTCTCTCTGCCCTCAATTTTCTCCTTGATTCTCTAATTTCTGGCCACACTAATTTTCAGCCATGAAATTCAATTTCTAGGCTCCCAAATATGTGTTTTCCCACTGATTTTTGGGCTTTTAACACTCTCAAATTTCCCCCAGGTTTGATATCTATGGATTCCCCACTGGATTTCACAACCCACCATAGTTTCTGAGAATTTTGACACTCTAAAACATGTCTTTTCATTTGGTTATGATTTATGTTCTCTTCACTGTTGGGAATGCATAGCTTGCTGAAAATTGGAACCCGATTGAACAACAATAGAATGAGAATGAAGGGTAACGAATCCCCGTGAAGGAAATTGGATTTTGGGTACATAAAATTGAGCCCATACTCATCCATACGAATTTATGGGTTCATCCCATGCTCCATTAAATTCCTGATTTTATTTCTCAGTAGTTTTCTTACAGCAGAATTAACGATCAACAAGGAAGTCAAAATGGGTGGTTTGTTACCATTTATGGCACATGGGTTCTCAATATGACACTTGGAATTAGAGGATTTAATCCCACACACCCCTCTCCTCTCCCTAGTGGATAAACACATCCCCTCATTTTAGTTGCTTCCATAAATAGCTCTTAGACTTCTATTTGCATTATAAATATTAACATTGTTTTTACATTTTCCATGGCTGACTAGCACATGTCCACAAAATATAAAATACTTGCCTATATAATTTGAGCATTCGCTAGTGGGTCCTTGGCCTTGACCTCCACATTAGGAATTACATTGCATATTTACAATATTTACATATCAATCCAATACATTCTAGGGTTCAAATTGTGGGTATTACACCCTCGAACTTGTGAGGTATACTCACCCCATTATTTAATCTCAAGATTTTGATCTCCTTCCCTATTCAGTTTTCAACTAGAGTTTTTAACTCCTAAAAATTGCTAAAGACCCCATCTTTAATCTTTAATAATTAGATCCAATTATTGCAAGAAAAGTCATCAATAAAAGAAACATAGTACATGCTTCCTAAGATTGATGTTGCTAGCATCAACCAACATACATCCAAATGTACTAGGTACTCTAGAATCTCCTTAGACCTATGATCCTTGCTTGGGAAAGAAACCTTAGCATACTTATTAAACGTGCACCCTCTACATACTCCATGTTGCTTAATGTTGAATTCTAGAAGATCTATGACTATCTCCCTCAACATAGGCATGCCTTATGATGCAAGTGCCCCATCCTATTGTGCCAAAACTTGCAGAATTTATCATTGTTATGAACTAGGGCTCAACCAGGTTCACCCTATAACCTTTATAAATTTCCTTCTCTAACCCCTATCACTTGTGCTAATTATGGCCTAGACTCCTTTGGTCTAATAAGGACTTATTGGTTCTTGAACTCTATTGCAAATCCCTTATCTTCCACAATTGAAATTTAAAGAAAACTTTTGCTAAGACTTGGAACCAAAAACCATCATCAAAATCTAAATATTTATTTGTCTAGAATTGTAAGGGGATAGTATCAAATCTTGCTATTTACCTGGCATCGTCACCAAGATCAACATGAACTCCCGAGTTATGCTCTTTTAGACTTAAAAACAAATACTTGGAATAAAGGGAGCCAAAGAATTTTTTAAGAATGACTTGAGATCTGGTTATCATTAAGTGAGAATAAAAGAAGAAGACATTCACAAGAAAGCTTTCCGGACAACATATGGCCATTATGTTTTCATAGTGGTGCCATTTGGTCTCACCAAAGCACCCGCCACATTCATGTGTCTCGTGAATAGTGTTTTTAACAAGTATTTGTATAAGTTCGTGTTAGTGTTATTGGAGGACATTCTTGTTTACTCAAAGAATGAACAAGAGCATGAGAATGCTTAAGAATGGTATTGCAAATTCTTAGAGAGGACAAATTGTATGCAAATCTAAGAAAGCGTGACTTCTATCAAAGAAGAGTATCGTATTTGGGTCATGTTATTTCAAAAGAAGGAACTACAGTGGATCCAGAAAAGATTGAAGCCATAATGGATTAGTCTACTCCAAAGAATGTTGTAGATGTTAGATCTTTTATGGGTCTTACATGATACTACAAAAGGTTCATTGAGGGATTCTCTAAGGTCACTCATCCAATTACATCGATGCAAAGAAAGAATGTAAAGTTTGTATGGTCTGGAAATTGTGAAGAAAGCTTTCAACGATTGAAGAAATTACTTACTAGTGCCCATGTTTTGAAGATTGCAGATCCAACGAAGGATTTTGTAGTATGCATGGATGCTTGCATTGAAGGACTAGGAGGAGCGCTTATGCAAGAAGGATTTGTGATTTGCTATGAGTCTAGAAAATTAAAAGAGAATGAAAAGAATTATGCAACTCATGATTTAGAACTAGCAACCATAGTACACACCCTCAAGATGTAGAGGCATTACTTGCTCGGAAGAATATTTGAGCTTAGAACATATCACATGAGCTTAAAATATTTGTTTGATCATCCAAGCTTAAATGCTAGGAAATCTAGATGGATGGAATTTTTGTGTGAGTTTGATTTTGAAATAAAACATGTAAAGGGAAAAGAGAACAACGTTGCACGTTTCCTTAACATAAAATTTCATGTAGAAGCCTTAAGTATGTGCAATTTAGATTTAAGAACAAGAGTTCTCAAAGCCCGAAATAAGGATGTGACTTACCTTCAAGTAAAAGAGAAATTGCAGCAGGGTAAATTACATAAAAAGTGTGAAGGACATCAGCTCGGAGAAGATGGTCTTCTTGTTTATAAAGGAAAATTGCATATTCCAAATTGTGCATATTTGAAGAAGGTGGTAATGGATGGAATTCATCAAATGCCATACTCTGGACATCAAGGATATCAAAAGACAATAACAGTAGCAAGGAAACAATACTTTTGGCATGGGATGGAAAAAGATGTAGCAGGATAAATTTACCGGTGTCAAAATTTCCCAACAAGTCAAGACAAAGCATCAACATCCAGCAAGATTGTTGCGGCATTTGCCCGTTCCAGAATGGAGGTGGAAAGTAATCTCTATGGATTTCATAACAGGTTTTCCTATGACAATAAGGCATCATGATTTAATCATGGTTGTGGTGGAAAATATATCAAAGGTAGCTCATTTTATTCCAGTCAAGTCCACTCATAAAACAAGTGACACTGTTGTGAATATCTTCATGAAGGAGGTATTTAGATTGCATGGGTTACCCAAAGCAATAGTCTCATACCAAGATGCAAAGTTCACATCCAATTTTTTGAAAGGGTTATTTCAGGAATTAGGAAATCAACTAAAGTTTAGTACAGCGTGTCATCCTCAAACAGATGGCCAAACCGAGAGGGTGAATCAAGTTCTTGAGGATATGTTAAGGATGTATGTGATGGATAAGCGATCCAAGTGGGATGATTACCTACACTTGATAGAATTTGCATACGATAATGGGCATCAACCATCATTCAGAATCAGTCCATTTGAGGCATTGTATGGAAAAGGATGTAGAAATCCAGTGAGTTGGGATAATCTAGTAAACAAGATAGTCGTTGGAGCAGAAATGCTCAAGGAAATGGAACAGGAAATTGTTAAGACCAAGCATAATTTAAAGGAAACCCAGGATAGTAAAAAAAATTGCGTATATTTGAAAAGAATGCATAAGAAATTTAAAGGTGAGGACCATGTTTATTTGAGAGTAAATCCATGGAAAAGTTCCCTAAAGTTGGGAAGTTGTGCCAAGTTGGCACCGAGATATTGTGGGTCATTCGAAGTCCTTGATAGGATAGGGCCAGTTGCACATAGGATTACATTACCTGCTAGCATGAGATCTCATAATGTTTTTCATGTTTATTTTCTTAAGAAGTATGTATATGATCCTAATCATGTAATTGATTGGAATGTGATTCATGTGGAACCCAAGTGAGAGTTCCAAGTGGAACCTATGCACATCCTCAACAAGAAGGTAACATTTCTCTAGAACCGAGCCATCGGATAGGTAAATGTGTAATGGAAGCACCTTGGTCTCAATGAGGCTACATGGGAGCTAGAGGATGCCATGAGAGAGGCATACCCATTTTTGTTCAATTTTGAGAACACTAAGGGCGGTGTTGTTCTAAGGGTCGAGGGAATTTAATACCCCCATTTTGAAGCCTGGAATGTATTGGCTTGATATGTAAATATTATAAATATGCAATGTATGATTCCTAGTGTGGAGCTCAAGGCCAAGGCCCCACTAGCGAATGCTCGGATTATATAGGAAAGTATTTTATATTTTATGGACATGTGCTAGTCAACTATGGAAAAATGTAAAAATAATGTACATACTTATAATGCAAATAGAAGTCTAAGAGTTGGAAATGGAAGCAACTAAAATGAGGGGATATGTTTATCCACTAGGGAGAGGAGAGGAGTGTGTGGGATTAAATTCTTTAATTCCAAGTGTCATCTTGAGAACCAATGTGCCATAAATGGTAAGCAACCACCCATGTTGACTTCCTTGTTGATCTTTAATTCTACTGTAAGAAAACTATTGAGAAATCAGCTTAGGAATTTAATGGAGCACGGACTGAACCCATAAATTCATATGGTTGAGTATGGGCTCAGTTTTTGTACCCAGAAGTCAATTTATTTCATGGCGATTATTTTCCCTTCATTCCCATTCTATTGTTGGGCAATCAAATCCCAATTTCAGAAAGCTATGCATTCCCAACAGTGAAAAGAACAGAAATCGTAACCAGAGGAAAACCCATGTTTTAGAGTGTAAAAAATGTCAAGAAACTCATGTGGGTTGTGAAATATAGTGGGGAATCCATAGATATCAACCCTGGGGCAAATTTGAGAGTGTCAAAAGCCAAAAAATTCATGGGAAAACCAAATTTGGGATCCTGGAAATTGAATTTCATGGCTGAAAATTAGTGAGGCCATAAATCAAAGAATCCAAGAGAAAATTGAGGGTAGAGAGAGAGACCATAGGTTTTAAGTGCTTGATAAACCCAATGAAGGAAAGAAATATCTAAAGGATTATCATCTTGGGCCTTTCTATGCCCACCTTGAATAGAAATGGAGGGAAGGGGGCACCCGAGGGACTGTGTAGCAGAGAAGGGGACCTTCCTTTTGTTGGGTGTGGTAGGTAATGTGGGTGACAATACTGGTTGAATCCAACTGAGATGCCTATAGCTATGTGGTTGAGCTCACTAGCTTTAGCATTATACTTCATTGTCTCTCTGCATGCTTGATAAGTCCAACTGCTATGTTGCCTTGACCTAAGAACGGATTGTGTCTACAGCTATGAGTGAGCTTGCGTAGTTCCTCCTTAGTGGATACATAGCCCAACTTGGAGGTGGCCTCTTAGTAGAGAGATAAAGTGTTGGGAAAAGTGCCTACGGTTGGGTGGAACGTTGTTCTTCCATATCCAGTTGCCTGGGAAACTTCTTTGAAAAGATAAGTATTTACCATTGTATCTAAATGTGCAATAATTTTACATTATGCCTCTGATGAGTATGCTTTAAATGCATGTGTGTGTAGAGTTATTTTCTAATGTGTTTATATTTATGCATTTGCAAACGAAATTAAATATTTATGAATTTTATATTATGTCCATGGGGCGAAATTTCTAACCCCAAAAACCGTTTGTGTCCCCTTTGTTGGTCAGATTGATGGGCGAGGACGTGATAGAGGGTTTCTCTAAAGAGGAAGGAATCAAGAGGAAGTTGATTATTACGTACAAGCCACGGTATAACATGCTAGCAAAGTAGAAGAATTGGTCCATCATAGGGGTTTCTAAGGCCATGATACATGACAAGGACTTGCTAGTGTTTTTATAGGTAGAAGCATGCAACACATAAGTCTACATCCAAAACATCTGTCCTCGTAGGATCTTGGAGGAAAAGACAGTAGATTAGGAATTCATTAGTGCGAAGCGAGAGGTGAGTCATTTCTACATCTTTGGTTGTCCATTTTATATCCATGTACCATTAGATAAGAGGATGGAGTTAGGTCTCTCTAGAAAGAAGGTTTTTTTTAAGTTAAAGTGAGACTTCAAAAGCCTACATGGTCTACAAAACAGAGAGAGACAATAGACGTAAAGTTTGAGGAAGAATTTGCATCTAGGAACTCTCACAAGCCTATTCTAGTGACATATCATATGGGGTAGGAGGCTTCAAAGGTTGAGCAAGGATCACCAGTGACTCCCAGTTCAAGGCATCAACCTTCAAGCAAAGAGGAGGAGCCAATAGCTCCTTCCAGCTTTGTCTGGAGATCTATATGGTTCATCCATACATTAAGGATGCTTAAGATTTAGTTGAGTCTCCTATGAGAACATTTGAGGAGAGAATACCTCCAAAGAAGTTTCCAAACTACATGGCATTGATGAGCAACATCATAGATTTTGAGCCTTCCAATTTCCAGGAGGCAACAAACCAACAGGTTTAGCAAGATGCCATAGTGGAGAAGTACACCTCCGTCATGAAGAATAATGTATGGGACATAGTGCCAAGACAGGAAGGGATGTCAGTAGTGAGTTCCTAGTGGATTAATAAGACCAAGCATGTGACAAATGGAAGCATCAATAACTTCAAAGTGAGGATTGTGGCAAGAGTATTCTCACAGAAACAGTGAGTGGACTACGAGGAGATTTCTCTAGTCACCATGTACACTTCCATTAGCGTATTTATGTCTTTAGTTTCAATTATGGGATGGATGATACATTAGATGGATGTGAAGACAACTTTCCTAAAAGGGGTAATTTAGGAAGAAGTGTACATAGAGAATCCTCAAGGCTTCGAGGTGAGTGGGAAGGAATCCCATTCGTTTAAGATTAAAAATGTGTTGTATGTACTCAAGTAGGCATTGAGAGCATGGTATTCTAGTATCGATGGATCCTAACTTATACTATACATTTGTTGGGATTGTTCTGCTAGTTTTGGTGTTGTATGTAGATGACTTGTTTCTTATAGGCTCAAAGAAGCTCATTGCAGGGTGCGAAGCAAATATGATAGTTGAGTTTGAGATGAAGGAAATTGGCATGATGTGTTACTTCTTGGGTTTTGATTTTCGCAAAGACCAAGGAAGATTTTCCTTGGGTTTTGATTTTCGCAAAGACTAAGGAAGATTTTCGTTAGGATATTTAAGTATGCAATTGAGATCCTGAAGAGGTTTCAAATGGAGGATTGTAAACCTATGGCCACGCCTATGATCACTAATCTGAAAAAGGTAACAACTTAAGATTTAGAGATGGTGGTCCCTATGTTGTATAGGTGGTTGATAGATTCTTTGATGTATTTGGTTAACAGTATACCAAATATATTTTGTAGTGAACACCTTGAGGCAACTCATGGTGGAGTCGAGGTAGGAGCATTGGGTAGCAACAAAACATGTACTCAGATACTTGAGGGGAACAATGGAGTATGGTCTGAGATATCCGGAGGTGGTGAAGTGACGTTGTAGGGGTATATAAACTTAGATTGGGCAGGTAATACAACAGATAGGAATAACACCTTAGAATGTTTCTTTAGCTTGGGATCAATGATGAATCATGGTTCAACAAGAAGCATAATTTCATGGCACTCAACTCAGCAAAGGCATAATATAACATGGAATCCAATACTGCTAGTTGTTAGGCCATTTGGATTTTCAAGTTGTTTTCATGATTATTTGATTAGGAGTTGGATCCCATGGTGATATATTGTAATAAATAGATTTGTATCACACTCTTTGAGAAACTAGTGTTTCATGAGTTCCAAACACCTAGAGATCAATTATCACTTCATACAAGACAAACCCTTAGTATGTCGTTTCCCCACATATTAGTATGTTGTTTTTATTTTGACCAAGCCCTTAGCAAAAGGGAAGTTTGAAGCATTCAGAGACAAACTTCGATTAGTGCGGAATTCCTTCCTTACTAAGAGGGAGTGTTGAGAAATGTAGTCTAGACATGAACTTCTTGTGTATGTTTAGTATAAACATGAAGGAAGTGGTTTGAGACCTTTCAAAAATAAGCACCAAGGAAAAGTAACTACTTAAGAAAAGTGTGTGATTAATTCTATTTTGTAATTCACTTTGGGAAAAAAGTGAAAAATCTTATGTTTTGCAGTTGAGTCTAATAAAGTGTATTTAATAAATTAATGACTTAGACTATGATTTAATCTTGACCGTCAATTTGAAGATGAGATTAGTATTTTGGTATACTAGGTTTTCATACAAGGCATAAATATTGACAATATAGAAATATTTAGATACAATTCATAGTCGGACAGAGAAGCAACTAGATGAGAGAATGAGCAAATCGGTTCAAGTAGGAAGACGAGGCCATATAGCTAATTTATATGGATATGTACGGATCCATACAACAATAGTCTTATAGTCTATACATGAGTGTCTTACAACAACCTTGCTGCTATTGTTTTCATGGTTTTTCAACAAGCGATACCTCTCTCGAGGAGGTTGTACACCTATGTTCATGGTGATTTGTTTACTGTGCAGTTGTTGGTTTTAAGCAAGTTGTGGAAGTTACCTTGTAATCTTTAACAAAGGAATGGGAAGCTTATTGAAGTAGAAATTATTTGCATATGTGTAAATTTGTTTTATAATTCCGTTATTTATTGTTTCTAGCTATTGTGTGATTGATGCTATGTTCATAATTTAATTTGTTGCATTAAATAAGTTTTTTAATTACTTGAATTGATTGAGAACATAAGGACAATAGTCACCTAGCTTAAGAAAAATTACACTATGTTGAGATGGACTTTCCATTGATTGCATACAATTTATTTGCTTTGTTATGCACCTTGCTAAAGTTTTGCACACGTAATCTTGAAGTTTCTATAAAATGTCTTTTTCCTCGCTTTAACTAGCTCAATCCACAATAATCCTATTGTATCCATAGACAATATTGACTGAAAGAAAGGAATTTACACATCAAAGTCCAAAGTATACAATTCTAATATCAAAGCATGTTGTATTCTCCACTTTTTATACTATGAGATTGCAGGGTTGTTTCTCACACCATTATTTCTATTTACAAAAAGACAAACATTTTTTATCAAACCATATTTGTTTAGTAGAAAACAAACCAATGAGCAAGGGAAACAACAAATTATCACAGTCACTATTAACATAATGTGTCCAAATGGAAGTTACATACTTAAACTTGCATCTGCAACACACAAAAGAAAATAAACATGCCATGGTAAATCTTAGAAGCACAAGTTTCATACTATCTCGTATATCAAAAGTGACCTATTCAACTTCAAATACATAGATGCATATATGCTAGTTCCCTCATTAAAATGACATGGAATGACAAAAGTATCATTTCATGAACATAATATACACTATAAAGAACTTTGGAGGCCAATTCAGAACAAAACATAGAAGGTCAACCATAGGTTAATGCATACAAGAAAAAGACATGCAATCTATAGGATAATAACCAAAAATTCAATAAAAAGACATACAATTTTAGGATATATAACCAAAATTGCAAGCAAAAGACATACAAAGTAAAGCCATTAAGTTACTTCACTCGAGCATCCATTATGACAAGGTCGAATAAACATAATTCCTTGGAGGATATAAATACTTATTATTTATTATTAACTCATACATGTCCTAAGATACAATCGATGTGTATATACATACACATAAGGGATGATAAATCATGTCATTCGGGAAAAGGTATGACTATCATTAATTGCAACATAATAAAATCTAGAATATGGATTATGCATAGTAATAAATATTATATTCTATATGAAAAATATATAATATTCATCACTAGTACAACATAAATGATTATACATCATAGCATCATGGTAATATACTTTAGGTCTATTGATGTGGATTCTCGACAAACGTTTGTGGTATGTGGATTGGATGAGGAGGATCTAGTGAAGCTTTTTTTCGGTGAACTTTGAGGAGGGTTGTTGCGAGGTACATGTTATTAGGTCCACATAGAACTGAGGTCATGGAGGAGGATCTAGTGGACTATGGCGAGGAGGCGTTGAGTCCATGTGCCATATTTTTGTATGAAGAGGAGTTATTATCTATATGGGGAAAATATTTGGAGGGCCCTGAAGGTGGCCATAAACATGTGATCCTTTCTCCTTGAGGCTTGGATTCGACATTTGGAATCAATATCAGGGTGACATGCAAGGGTTTGGAGTGTAATCATTTAGTAGAGAAAAGTGGCCTCAAGTCGTCGACATGAAAGCTAGTAAATAATGCAGATGGTTGCAATAAGAAAACATCCAAAAACTATCAACTATCGGTTTGATTCTGGACCGAAAATTGGTGTTCGAAATAAATAAAGTAGGGTTGGGACAATTCGTCAACCAGAAGGAGCCTAAGGGCAATCTCCCTCCAGCTTTCCCATAAAAGGACTTTGACGCCTCATCTCATAAATGGAACGGATCTGGGGGTGGTAGACACAAGAAGTGTGTCAAAGCTAAGGTTTTGAAGGTCAAAATGGTACTGGGGCTTAATGTCGGGTTGGAAGAGGTCCAATATCTAATCAAACGAGCTCTGCTTGGTAGATTTATGGGTGAGGATATTGAGCTTGCCTCCCTCTGTAATTGGTTGGAACTTAATTGGTAGCTTATTTTGTGAAATGTTCAAATCTATTACATTTTGGCCATAGGTTGGTGTAGCTATGTTCTCTTGAAGAATCCAAATGCAAATTTAATTCTAAGACAGGAATGGGACTAGGGTCCTTAAGGTATGATTCTTAATAGGTGGGATCTGGATTTTGATTCTCTTAGGGAGCCTTACTACCTGCAAAAAAATTGGATCGTGTTGCTTGGCCTTTCCTTGATTCTATGGAAGAAGGAAGTTTTGGAAAGAATCTGGAACTCTCTGGGTCGCTTATTGCTTGGGTGAAAGGGTGGGATTCTCAAGTGAGTTGTAGGTTTGCTAAGTTGTTGGTTGAAATTGATATAATATATGGAATTACGACTAAAATTGAGATGGAGTGGGGGATATGGAATTTTCTACAGAAACTATATTACTAAAAAATTCCCTTTTGATGTCATATTTGTCGCGAAGTTGGTCACTTAAGAGCTCAATGTCCTATGGTAGAATCCTTGCCCCTACCATGTGAAAATATTTGAGTCAAGAAACCCATTCTAAACCTTTTTATGAGGAATAAGAGATTCTTGTCCATGATACTCTTGTTCAAGGAAGGGAAGAGACTTAGTATCCACTAGAAATGTTGACAGAGGAGGCAATTTTCCTAAACTTTCCAACATATTGTGGTAATCCCATTGTTTTGCTCACTCAAGATCAATATAAGAAAGGAAGTATTCAAACTATGTTGGCCTCGATGAAAGAATGAGAGGAGGACAAGAAGACTCAACTTCTGCCTACTCCTTCCCAGTAGAATGAAGCTTTGGTTTTAACAGATCCTGGTAAGTTTTTTCCCTTCCCTTATGTGCATGTTGGAAATACTAATAGACCTTTTCAGGTAGTGGGGAAGGAAAGTGGAAATAATCCTAATTAGTGATGCTACTATATGATCCGAAATGGATCAATATATTATTTGTCATCTATTTTTGTGCTTTCGGGGTCGAAAGATTAGATGAATTAGCTTGTAGGGCCCATTCTAGAGGCAGGTCTCACTTTGTAGATTTGGGGTCTAGAACCTTCTAAGGCCTATTTGAGCGTCTAAATGATTTTTTTGGGTTAAAAAATCCTATCACTTTATGATGGCCCTTCACGTGATTCTACACTCTGAGACCTTTCCAATGATGGAAGAATCGCCTCAAATGGAGTTTGTATGAAGAAGTTATGCCTCTTGCAAGTTGACCTATCTAGTTGACCACCATAGTACCGAGTGGATTCCAGGTCACCTCTCGTTTCTCGCACATGTGGAGCTAGTCATGTGTGGACTTTCAAGAACTCTCTAGAAGGTCCAAAACCCTAACCCTAATCGAGAGTTGGGGCATGTAGAAACCATAAAATTAACCCTAGACCACTATTGGGTTATGTTAAATACTAGGCTGTTGTTAGGAGAAGAAGGGGTTCAGTTCTTTTGATGTTATTGCATTGTTCCATAGTTGAGCAATAGCATGGGAGTGGATATTAAAGCATAATAGAGGAGATAGGAGATCTTGTAGAAGCCATTATGGTCACAGAGTCATAGGTAACTCCATAGAGAGTACCATTTCCTTTATATTTGTAGTTTATATAAAAGAGGGAAGACATATTACTAATTGATGGCTAGGTTTTTTCGCATAGTAGGCTTTCCCAAGGTATATCTTGTGTTATGTGTGTGAATTGTGTATTTATTTCCTCTAGTTATCTTTCATATAGCTCAATTTTCTTAGCATTCAGTGGAAATAAGCTAATAAAAAGAACTAAGTTGTAAGATCCATTATGACGAAATGTTCCAGTGGAATATCCACGACATTTTATAGATCATATGGGTATCATAGTGGTTTTCTTTTGGGGTTTTGTGGGAAATTGAAGGATCTAGTGGTGGAATAAAGAAAAAGTATTCAAAACCCTAGCCATGGTGGAAAATATCTTAAAGGAGTGGTGAACAATTATGAGCAATGATTTACAAAGATGGAAATGCAAGTCGTTGATAACTCATGCAACATGTCAATCCTCATGGTGTCTCTGGAGATAAATTTTGGACCTTTTGGTGATTTTGGAGGCTCTAACTCGAAGATCGCTTCAAAGGAGAAATTGGAAGATATAGACGACCCAGAAAAGGATCCAAGGAAAGAATTCAAGAAAGAGCATCCAAGTTCCAATGCCAACATTCCTTCTCAGTCTCTCTTCAAGATGGAAACACAAGTTGATATTGAGCCATACCAAGGTGAGATCGATTCTTTAAAGTTGATTGATTGGTTGCAGCAATTAGAGGTCTACTTTAGTATCCATCAAGTAAATGAGGAGCAAAAAAATAAAATTTCCCAACTGAAATTAGAGGGCCATGCATTAACCTAGTGATAAAGCCACACAAAGGTACTTAGTATGGACAAATATCCTCCAATAAATAACTGGGAGGATTTCAAAACCCTCATCAAGTCCCAGTTGTACCCTATCTGGTATGTAGAGGACCAATGGATCCGTTGGCATTAATTCAAGCAAAGGCAAGGGCAGGGTGTGCAAGAGTACACCACAAAAATCAAGAAGATGGCTATCGTGTCGGGTATCTCACCCAAGAATCCAAATGTTCTCCTCAAGTATTTGACTGCTCTACACAGTCATTTACGAAAGCAAGTGATGCTCTTCAAGCCCAAGACAATTGATGAGGCATGTTTGCAAGCACAATACTAAGAGAATATAGGCCATAAAAAAGAACAGCCAAGTGGTTCCAAATAGAAAGAGAACCAAGATGCTTTGACTAAGGAAGGGAGAAAAAAGTGGAAAGGAAAATACAAGAAGAATACAACCATGGCACAAAAATGCTAGGATTTGAAAAACCATTGTAACATCGATGGTCACACTGAAGAAAAATGTTGGAAGCTACATCTAGAGCTGAACCTTAAGAACCGCAAGAAGGATGCTAAGAAGAAGAACCTTGTAGCCACGGATTCAAGCAACGAGGTAGAAAGCATATCAGATGTGGATGAGAATATTTTTTGCATTTTAGTGCAGAAGGAGGTGAATCTGAGTAGCCTTCATCACAAGGAAGAGAAGGAAATGACAAAACTCTTCCATATCAAGATCAAGATCAAGAAAACCAAGGTAGATGCTCTATTAGATTTCGGTTCACATGCCAATCTCATAGAATAAGATCTAGTAAGTAGGCTTGGATTGGAAGTACATGATCATCCCAACCACTATTCATTGGGATGGGTAAATAAATATACATAACTTAGGGTCACAAAATAGTGCAAGATCAAATTTTCCGTAAGTTCATATTATACTGATGAAGTGGAGGTAGATGTAGTGCCCCTTGATGTTTGTGGTGTAGTGGTTGGAAGCCCCTACATGTATAAGAGGGATGTGAAATTCATTAGGAGAGCAAACCAATACTGCTTGATCAAGGATGGGAAATATTTCATCATCAATGCACACGAGGGCAAGTCGAAAATCTATCTGGTAAGTGCCAACCAAGCTAAACAGATTATCAGTTAAAGTAGAAAGTTTGTGTTGCTTTTGTTAAGACATAATCAGTAAGAAGGTGAATTAGTAAAAGTAATAGCATCCTTGGAGGGATGTACCAAAGAGAAGAAACACCAGTTGGAGAACCTTTTGTAAGCATACAGAGAAGTGATCCAGGATCCTAGAGGGATACCTCCTAAGAGGGAAGTGAAGCATGAAATACAACTATTGTGTGATTCTCCATTGCCGAACATTGGGCTGTATAGATAGTATGTTCTAGAAGTAGAATAAGTGAAGAAACAGTTGCAGCAACTGTTGGAGCAGGGAATAATCCAACCAAGCACCTTACCTTGTGGGTCACCTATTATCATAGTACCCAAGAAGGATGGGACTTGGAAGATGTGTAATGACTATAGACTATGAATAAGATCACCCTCAAGAATCAATACCCTCTGTCTAGGATCGCATATTTTCTAGATCAGTTGCAACATTCGAAGTACTTCACCAAGTTGGATCTCAAATCAAGATACCACCAAGTATGAGTGAGGAAGAGGACACCTAGAAGACTGCCATCAAGACTAAGCAAGGTCTATATGAATGGTTAGTAATGCATTTGTTTTATGCAATGCACCATCTACATTTATGTGCTTGATGAATGATGTATTGCGCCCTTTCACAGATTCAATTGTGATAGTGTATTTAGATGATAGATTGGTTTATAATGCTACCTGGGAAGAGCATATCTCACATCTCAATCAGGTCTTGGAGACCTTGAAAACACATCAACTATCGGAAAACCTTAGGAAATGTGAATTTGCCGAGCAGCCGCTGGTGTGTTTATGGTATGTTATTGGTGGAGGAAAACTCAAGATTGATCATGCAAAAATGGAGGGCATCATTAAGTGGCATACTACTACAAATTCCATTAAAGTTAGGAGCGTTTTAGGGGCAGCACAATACCTCTGGAAGTTCATAGCTTCTTTTTGTTGCTGTGGTTGCACCTCTCCATTCCATAACAACCGATAATAAGGGGTTATAGTGGGGGAAGAATCAACCAAAATCCTTTAAGGAGCAAAAGAAAAAGATTAGTCAGGCACAAGTTCTCGCATTACCTAACTGGAAGAAGCCTTTCGAATTGGAGACAGATGCAAGTGGGTATGCCATGGGAGCAATTTTGATGCAAGGAGGGAGGCCAATATGCTATCATTATGAAATGTCCCATGGCGGAGTCCTGAACTAACCTACATATGGTAAGGAACTTTATGCCCTGTCTCAAGTTATTAAGAAATGGAAGCACTAAATGAGGGGAAAGGATACCATCATTCACACTGATCACTGGCCCCTACAGTATTTGCAGGCCCACAGTAAGCTACAATAAGCACTACACTACAAGTGGATTGGATTTTTACAACAATTCCATATAATCATCAAATATAAGAAGGGCATTACAAACAATCTGGCAGACATGCTCTTAAGGCCACTTATAACCAAGATCACAACTTTGGGTACTCTTATGCATATGGATCATTTCACTCGTGCTGCAAACAAGGAGGAATACACGGAAGATGAGGACTTTAAGGAGGTATTTCAACAACTACAAGGTCGATTCCATGTAGAAGAAGGTGACATCAAAGATGACTATCATCTGTAGGATGGGTTACTCTACATGTTGGACAAGATATGTGTTCCTAAAGGTGAAAGATTGCAACTCGTGAGAGAGGTTCACACCTCCAAATTTGCAGGGCATTTTGGTGTTGGGAAGATAGTTTCCAACTTGCAAAGGTATGTTTATTGACCTAGAATGAAAGAATATGTAGCTCGGTTTATTAGAGGATGCATACTTTGGTGTACAAGCAAGCCCAACAATAGGAAGCAAGTGCTATACCATCCCTTACATGTTCCTACGAGACCATGGGAGAGCATATCCATGGATTTTGTGGGTGGTCTTCCAACCACTAGGAAGGGACGTGATTATTTATTTCTGGTAGTTGACATATTCAACAAGATCTGCATTCTTATTCCTTATATAAATACCATCAAAGGACAAGAAGCAACAAACATGTTCTTTGAGCAGGTCTGGGTGCACTTTGGGATACCAGGGAGCATCATCTCAGATAAGAAAACTAGATTTCTCAGTTTCTTTTGGACTACACTTTGGGAGAAGATGGACACTAAGTTGAAGAGATATACAACATTCCATCAACAAATAGATGGGCAAAGAGAAGTTGGCAACATGAATTTGGTACAACTTTTGAGAGGTTACAATTAGAGGCATCTGAAGACTTGAGATGAAAATATGATATACATCCAACACTCTTATAACATAGCAATCCACACTTCCATTGGAAAGTCCCCTTTTGAAACTTGTTTTGGATACCTGCCACCTTCACCTCTATATGTTGTTTATAGGTAGCAGCGAGCAATGAGGAAAGACACCATTGGTGAAGCATTAAGAGCCAAAAAGCATTGGTGAAGCATTGTTTACAATCTCAATTGTTGAGCTTCAATTTGGTGGGAGCACCAAATGCAAGTAAAGGGAATCAAAGAAAGAAGGATCATATGGGAGTGATTTAAAAAGTATTTCAAGGAAAAGTACCTATCTTCTAGGTATTATGATAACAAGAGGAAGGAATTTAATTAACTAAAATTGGGATAGAAGTCCATGGAAGAACATGTCCATATGTTTTTGGAATTGATGAGGTATGTAGATTACATCAAGGATGAAAGGGTAAAAATTAAAAGCTTCCTTGGAAGTTCGCCCCGTAATTACAAAGACGGGATTGATTTTGTTAATCCACCAATCCTTAATGAAGCCATCAGAATGGCAATGCATTGCTATGAGCAAAGCAAAGGAAAATCAAAAGTTCATCCAACATGGAAAGGAAATCCAAAGGGAATATTTGACCAAGGGAAAAGTGGATTCAAGCCTCCACCATTTAGAAATCATCCAAAGAATTTCCGACAAGGTCAACAATCATGAAGTGGAAACAAGCCAGCAATATTAGTAGAAAGAGCACCAAAAGGACCACTTAAGTGTTGGGGATGTGGATAAAATCACGTGCTTAAGGATTGTCCACATCAAAGAGAGAACCCTCGAGGCTTTAATAACTTAGAAGAAGCAGTTACAGTGGAGTATATGGCCAGGGAAACTCCCCAAATTTATGTAGTGTTGGATGACCATCAGGAAAACCATAAATCAATAGTAGTGGAAGTTAAAGGTAAGATTGCTAAGCAAGTTATTTCTGTTTTGATTGATCCAGGATATACTCATAGTTGTGTCACTCCAAAAGTGGTTGAAAGTTGTTATCTTAGAAATGAAGCATGATCAATCTTGGCTAGTTCAGTTAGCTACAGGAACAAAAATAAAAGTGAGTGAAGTAGTGATGGAGTGCCCCATAGAGTTGAACAAACTCCTTACAAATGTAGATTTAAATGTCCTATCATTAGGATCTTATGATGCTCTTATTGGTATGGATTGGTTGGAAATACATAGATCCAACGTAGATTGTTGTGAAAAGGTCCTTGAATGCATTGATGAAGAGGGAAGGCCACGGGTGGTGAAAGGGATTTCTAAGCAAGTTTTAGTGAGGAATATTTCAGCCTTGCAGTTAAGGAAGTTTTACAAGAGAGGCTATCAGATATATGCATTCCATATATCAAATTCATTAGAGGACAAAGGCCCAAAGCTAGAATATTATCGATTGTTGCAAGATTTCAAATATGTGTTCCCAAATGAAGTGTCGGGACTGCCACCAAAAAGGGACATTGATTTTACAATCAATCGTGTTCAAGGGGCAGCCCCCAGAATTGGTATAATTAAAAATGCAACTACAGGAAGTATATCAAACCAAGTGTGTCTGCTTGGGGAGCATCGGTGCCACTTGTCATGAAAAAAGATGGGACTTTAAGGCTATGTATTGATTACAGGCAGCTAAATAAAGTGACAGTCAAGAATAAGTATCCATTGCCCAGAATTGATGATTTGTTTGATCAAATAAAGGGAGCCAAAGAATTTTTTAAGAATGACTTGAGATCTGGTTATCATTAAGTGAGAATAAAAGAAGAAGACATTCACAAGAAAGCTTTCCGGACAACATATGGCCATTATGTTTTCATAGTGGTGCCATTTGGTCTCACCAAAGCACCCGCCACATTCATGTGTCTCGTGAATAGTGTTTTTAACAAGTATTTGTATAAGTTCGTGTTAGTGTTATTGGAGGACATTCTTGTTTACTCAAAGAATGAACAAGAGCATGAGAATGCTTAAGAATGGTATTGCAAATTCTTAGAGAGGACAAATTGTATGCAAATCTAAGCAAGCGTGACTTCTATCAAAGAAGAGTATCGTATTTGGGTCATGTTATTTCAAAAGAAGGAACTACAGTGGATCCAGAAAAGATTGAAGCCATAATGGATTAGTCTACTCCAAAGAATGTTGTAGATGTTAGATCTTTTATGGGTCTTACATGATACTACAAAAGGTTCATTGAGGGATTCTCTAAGGTCACTCATCCAATTACATCGATGCAAAGAAAGAATGTAAAGTTTGTATGGTCTGGAAATTGTGAAGAAAGCTTTCAACGATTGAAGAAATTACTTACTAGTGCCCATGTTTTGAAGATTGCAGATCCAACGAAGGATTTTGTAGTATGCATGGATGCTTGCATTGAAGGACTAGGAGGAGCGCTTATGCAAGAAGGATTTGTGATTTGCTATGAGTCTAGAAAATTAAAAGAGAATGAAAAGAATTATGCAACTCATGATTTAGAACTAGCAACCATAGTACACACCCTCAAGATGTAGAGGCATTACTTGCTCGGAAGAATATTTGAGCTTAGAACATATCACATGAGCTTAAAATATTTGTTTGATCATCCAAGCTTAAATGCTAGGAAATCTAGATGGATGGAATTTTTGTGTGAGTTTGATTTTGAAATAAAACATGTAAAGGGAAAAGAGAACAACGTTGCACGTTTCCTTAACATAAAATTTCATGTAGAAGCCTTAAGTATGTGCAATTTAGATTTAAGAACAAGAGTTCTCAAAGCCCGAAATAAGGATGTGACTTACCTTCAAGTAAAAGAGAAATTGCAGCAGGGTAAATTACATAAAAAGTGTGAAGGACATCAGCTCGGAGAAGATGGTCTTCTTGTTTATAAAGGAAAATTGCATATTCCAAATTGTGCATATTTGAAGAAGGTGGTAATGGATGGAATTCATCAAATGCCATACTCTGGACATCAAGGATATCAAAAGACAATAACAGTAGCAAGGAAACAATACTTTTGGCATGGGATGGAAAAAGATGTAGCAGGATAAATTTACCGGTGTCAAAATTTCCCAACAAGTCAAGACAAAGCATCAACATCCAGCAAGATTGTTGCGGCATTTGCCCGTTCCAGAATGGAGGTGGAAAGTAATCTCTATGGATTTCATAACAGGTTTTCCTATGACAATAAGGCATCATGATTTAATCATGGTTGTGGTGGAAAATATATCAAAGGTAGCTCATTTTATTCCAGTCAAGTCCACTCATAAAACAAGTGACACTGTTGTGAATATCTTCATGAAGGAGGTATTTAGATTGCATGGGTTACCCAAAGCAATAGTCTCATACCAAGATGCAAAGTTCACATCCAATTTTTTGAAAGGGTTATTTCAGGAATTAGGAAATCAACTAAAGTTTAGTACAGCGTGTCATCCTCAAACAGATGGCCAAACCGAGAGGGTGAATCAAGTTCTTGAGGATATGTTAAGGATGTATGTGATGGATAAGCGATCCAAGTGGGATGATTACCTACACTTGATAGAATTTGCATACGATAATGGGCATCAACCATCATTCAGAATCAGTCCATTTGAGGCATTGTATGGAAAAGGATGTAGAAATCCAGTGAGTTGGGATAATCTAGTAAACAAGATAGTCGTTGGAGCAGAAATGCTCAAGGAAATGGAACAGGAAATTGTTAAGACCAAGCATAATTTAAAGGAAACCCAGGATAGTAAAAAAAATTGAGTATATTTGAAAAGAATGCATAAGAAATTTAAAGGTGAGGACCATGTTTATTTGAGAGTAAATCCATGGAAAAGTTCCCTAAAGTTGGGAAGTTGTGCCAAGTTGGCACCGAGATATTGTGGGTCATTCGAAGTCCTTGATAGGATAGGGCCAGTTGCACATAGGATTACATTACCTGCTAGCATGAGATCTCATAATGTTTTTCATGTTTATTTTCTTAAGAAGTATGTATATGATCCTAATCATGTAATTGATTGGAATGTGATTCATGTGGAACCCAAGTGAGAGTTCCAAGTGGAACCTATGCACATCCTCAACAAGAAGGTAACATTTCTCTAGAACCGAGCCATCGGATAGGTAAATGTGTAATGGAAGCACCTTGGTCTCAATGAGGCTACATGGGAACTAGAGGATGCCATGAGAGAGGCATACCCATTTTTGTTCAATTTTGAGAACACTAAGGGCGGTGTTGTTCTAAGGGTCGAGGGAATTTAATACCCCCATTTTGAAGCCTGGAATGTATTGGCTTGATATGTAAATATTATAAATATGCAATGTATGATTCCTAGTGTGGAGCTCAAGGCCAAGGCCCCACTAGCGAATGCTCGGATTATATAGGAAAGTATTTTATATTTTATGGACATGTGCTAGTCAACTATGGAAAAATGTAAAAATAATGTACATACTTATAATGCAAATAGAAGTCTAAGAGTTGGAAATGGAAGCAACTAAAATGAGGGGATATGTTTATCCACTAGGGAGAGGAGAGGAGTGTGTGGGATTAAATTCTTTAATTCCAAGTGTCATCTTGAGAACCAATGTGCCATAAATGGTAAGCAACCACCCATGTTGACTTCCTTGTTGATCTTTAATTCTACTGTTAGAAAACTATTGAGAAATCAGCTTAGGAATTTAATGGAGCATGGACTGAACCCATAAATTTATATGGTTGAGTATGGGCTCAGTTTTTGTACCCAGAAGTCAATTTATTTCATGGCGATTATTTTCCCTTCATTCCCATTCTATTGTTGGGCAATCAAATCCCAATTTCAGAAAGCTATGCATTCCCAACAGTGAAAAGAACAGAAATCGTAACCAGAGGAAAACCCATGTTTTAGAGTGTAAAAAATGTCAAGAAACTCATGTGGGTTGTGAAATATAGTGGGGAATCCATAGATATCAACCCTGGGGCAAATTTGAGAGTGTCAAAAGCCAAAAAATTCATGGGAAAACCAAATTTGGGATCCTGGAAATTGAATTTCATGGCTGAAAATTAGTGAGGCCATAAATCAAAGAATCCAAGAGAAAATTGAGGGTAGAGAGAGAGACCATAGGTTTTAAGTGCTTGATAAACCCAATGAAGGAAAGAAATATCTAAAGGATTATCATCTTGGGCCTTTCTATGCCCACCTTGAATAGAAATGGAGGGAAGGGGGCACCCGAGGGACTGTGTAGCAGAGAAGGGGACCTTCCTTTTGTTGGGTGTGGTAGGTAATGTGGGTGACAAGACTGGTTGAATCCAACTGAGATGCCTATAGCTATGTGGTTGAGCTCACTAGCTTTAGCATTATACTTCATTGTCTCTCTGCATGCTTGATAAGTCCAACTGCTATGTTGCCTTGACCTAAGAACGGATTGTGTCTACAGCTATGAGTGAGCTTGCGTAGTTCCTCCTTAGTGGATACATAGCCCAACTTGGAGGTGGCCTCTTAGTAGAGAGATAAAGTGTTGGGAAAAGTGCCTACGGTTGGGTGGAACGTTGTTCTTCCATATCCAGTTGCCTGGGAAACTTCTTTGAAAAGATAAGTATTTACCATTGTATCTAAATGTGCAATAATTTTACATTATGCCTCTGATGAGTATGCTTTAAATGCATGTGTGTGTAGAGTTATTTTCTAATGTGTTTATATTTATGCATTTGCAAACGAAATTAAATATTTATGAATTTTATATTATGTCCATGGGGCGAAATTTCTAACCCCAAAAACCGTTTGTGTCCCCTTTGTTGGTCAGATTGATGGGCGAGGACGTGATAGAGGGTTTCTCTAAAGAGGAAGGAATCAAGAGGAAGTTGATTATTACGTACAAGCCACGGTATAACATGCTAGCAAAGTAGAAGAATTGGTCCATCATAGGGGTTTCTAAGGCCATGATACATGACAAGGACTTGCTAGTGTTTTTATAGGTAGAAGCATGCAACACATAAGTCTACATCCAAAACATCTGTCCTCGTAGGATCTTGGAGGAAAAGACAGTAGATTAGGAATTCATTAGTGCGAAGCGAGAGGTGAGTCATTTCTACATCTTTGGTTGTCCATTTTATATCCATGTACCATTAGATAAGAGGACGGAGTTAGGTCTCTCTAGAAAGAAGGTTTTTTTTAAGTTAAAGTGAGACTTCAAAAGCCTACATGGTCTACAAAACAGAGAGAGACAATAGACGTAAAGTTTGAGGAAGAATTTGCATCTAGGAACTCTCACAAGCCTATTCTAGTGACATATCATATGGGGTAGGAGGCTTCAAAGGTTGAGCAAGGATCACCAGTGACTCCCAGTTCAAGGCATCAACCTTCAAGCAAAGAGGAGGAGCCAATAGCTCCTTCCAGCTTTGTCTGGAGATCTATATGGTTCATCCATACATTAAGGATGCTTAAGATTTAGTTGAGTCTCCTATGAGAACATTTGAGGAGAGAATACCTCCAAAGAAGTTTCCAAACTACATGGCATTGATGAGCAACATCATAGATTTTGAGCCTTCCAATTTCCAGGAGGCAACAAACCAACAGGTTTAGCAGGATGCCATAGTGGAGAAGTACACCTCCGTCATGAAGAATAATGTATGGGACATAGTGCCAAGACAGGAAGGGATGTCAGTAGTGAGTTCCTAGTGGATTTATAAGACCAAGCATGTGACAAATGGAAGCATCAATAACTTCAAAGTGAGGATTGTGGCAAGAGTATTCTCACAGAAACAGTGAGTGGACTACGAGGAGATTTCTCTAGTCACCATGTACACTTCCATTAGCGTATTTATGTCTTTAGTTTCAATTATGGGATGGATGATACATTAGATGGATGTGAAGACAACTTTCCTAAAAGGGGTAATTTAGGAAGAAGTGTACATAGAGAATCCTCAAGGCTTCGAGGTGAGTGGGAAGGAATCCCATTCGTTTAAGATTAAAAATGTGTTGTATGTACTCAAGTAGGCATTGAGAGCATGGTATTCTAGTATCGATGGATCCTAACTTATACTATACATTTGTTGGGATTGTTCTGCTAGTTTTGGTGTTGTATGTAGATGACTTATTTCTTATAGGCTCAAAGAAGCTCATTGCAGGGTGCGAAGCAAATATGATAGTTGAGTTTGAGATGAAGGAAATTGGCATGATGTGTTACTTCTTGGGTTTTGATTTTTGCAAAGACCAAGGAAGATTTTCCTTGGGTTTTGATTTTCGCAAAGACTAAGGAAGATTTTCCTTAGGATATTTAAGTATGCAATTGAGATCCTGAAGAGGTTTCAAATGGAGGATTGTAAACCTATGGCCACGCCTATGATCACTAATATGAAAAAGGTAACAACTTAAGATTTAGAGATGGTGGTCCCTATGTTGTATAGGTGGTTGATAGATTCTTTGATGTATTTGGTTAACAGTATACCAAATATATTTTGTAGTGAACACCTTGAGGCAACTCATGGTGGAGTCGAGGTAGGAGCATTGGGTAGCAACAAAACATGTACTCAGATACTTGAGGGGAACAATGGAGTATGGTCTGAGATATCCGGAGGTGGTGAAGTGACGTTGTAGGGGTATATAAACTTAGATTGGGCAGGTAATACAACAGATAGGAATAACACCTTAGAATGTTTCTTTAGCTTGGGATCAATGATGAATCATGGTTCAACAAGAAGCATAATTTCATGGCACTCAACTCAGCAAAGGCATAATATAACATGGAATCCAATACTGCTAGTTGTTAGGCCATTTGGATTTTCAAGTTGTTTTCATGATTATTTGATTAGGAGTTGGATCCCATGGTGATATATTGTAATAAATAGATTTGTATCACACTCTTTGAGAAACTAGTGTTTCATGAGTTCCAAACACCTAGAGATCAATTATCACTTCATACAAGACAAACCCTTAGTATGTCGTTTCCCCACATATTAGTATGTTGTTTTTATTTTGACCAAGCCCTTAGCAAAAGGGAAGTTTGAAGCATTCAGAGACAAACTTCGATTAGTGCGGAATTCCTTCCTTACTAAGAGGGAGTGTTGAGAAATGTAGTCTAGACATGAACTTCTTGTGTATGTTTAGTATAAACATGAAGGAAGTGGTTTGAGACCTTTCAAAAATAAGCACCAAGGAAAAGTAACTACTTAAGAAAAGTGTGTGATTAATTCTATTTTGTAATTCACTTTGGGAAAAAAGTGAAAAATCTTATGTTTTGCAGTTGAGTCTAATAAAGTGTATTTAATAAATTAATGACTTAGACTATGATTTAATCTCGACCGTCAATTTGAAGATGAGATTAGTATTTTGGTATACTAGGTTTTCATACAAGGCATAAATATTGACAATATAGAAATATTTAGATACAATTCATAGTCGGACAGAGAAGCAACTAGATGAGAGAATGAGCAAATCGGTTCAAGTAGGAAGACGAGGCCATATAGCTAATTTATATGGATATTTATGGATCCATACAACAATAGTCTTATAGTCTATACATGAGGGTCTTACAACAACCTTGCTGCTATTGTTTTCATGGTTTTTCAACAAGCGATACCTCTCTCTCGAGGAGGTTGTACACCTATGTTCATGGTGATTTGTTTACTGTGCAGTTGTTGGTTTTAAGCAAGTTGTGGAAGTTACCTTGTAATCTTTAACAAAGGAATGGGAAGCTTATTGAAGTAGAAATTATTTGCATATGTGTAAATTTGTTTTATAATTCCGTTATTTATTGTTTCTAGCTATTGTGTGATTGATGCTATGTTCATAATTTAATTTTTTGCATTAAATAAGTTTTTTAATTACTTGAATTGATTGAGAACATAAGGACAATAGTCACCTAGGTTAAGAAAAATTACACTATGTTGAGATGGACTTTCCATTGATTGCATACAATTTATTTGCTTTGTTATGCACCTTGCTAAAGTTTTGCACGCGTAATCTTGAAGTTTCTATAAAATGTCTTTTTCCTCGCTTTAACTAGCTCAATCCACAATAATCCTATTGTATCCATAAGACAATATTGACTGAAAGAAAGGAATTTACACATCAAAGTCCAAAGTATACAATTCTAATATCAAAGCATGTTGTATTCTCCACTTTTTATACTATGAGATTGCAGGGTTGTTTCTCACACCATTATTTCTATTTACAAAAAGACAAACATTTTTTATCAAACCATATTTGTTTAGTAGAAAACAAACCAATGAGCAAGGGAAACAACAAATTATCACAGTCACTATTAACATAATGTGTCCAAATGGAAGTTACATACTTAAACTTGCATCTGCAACACACAAAAGAAAATAAACATGCCATGGTAAATCTTAGAAGCACAAGTTTCATACTATCTCGTATATCAAAAGTGACCTATTCAACTTCAAATACATAGATGCATATATGCTAGTTCCCTCATTAAAATGACATGGAATGACAAAAGTATCATTTCATGAACATAATATACACTATAAAGAACTTTGGAGGCCAATTCAGAACAAAACATAGAAGGTCAACCATAGGTTAATGCATACAAGAAAAAGACATGCAATCTATAGGATAATAACCAAAAATTCAATAAAAAGACATACAATTTTAGGATATATAACCAAAATTGCAAGCAAAAGACATACAAAGTAAAGCCATTAAGTTACTTCACTCGAGCATCCATTATGACAAGGTCGAATAAACATAATTCCTTGGAGGATATAAATACTTATTATTTATTATTAACTCATACATGTCCTAAGATACAATCGATGTGTATATACATACACATAAGGGATGATAAATCATGTCATTCGGGAAAAGGTATGACTATCATTAATTGCAACATAATAAAATCTAGAATATGGATTATGCATAATAATAAATATTATATTCTATATGAAAAATATATAATATTCATTAATAGTACAACATAAATGATTATACATCATAGCATCATGGTAATATACTTTAGGTCTATTGATGTGGATTCTCGACAAACGTTTGTGGTATGTGGATTGGATGAGGAGGATCTAGTGAAGCTTTTTTTTGGTGAACTTTGAGGAGGGTTGTTGCGAGGTACATGTTATTAGGTCCACATAGAACTGAGGTCATGGAGGAGGATCTAGTGGACTATGGCGAGGAGGTGTTGAGTCCATGTGCCATATTTTTGTATGAAGAGGAGTTATTATCTATATGGGGAAAATATTTGGAGGGCCCTGAAGGTGGCCATAAACATGTGATCCTTTCTCCTTGAGGCTTGGATTCGACATTTGGAATCAATATCAGGGTGACATGCAAGGGTTTGGAGTGTAATCATTTAGTAGAGAAAAGTGGCCTCAAGTCGTCGACATGAAAGCTAGTAAATAATGCAGATGGTTGCAATAAGAAAACATCCAAAAACTATCAACTATCGGTTTGATTCTGGACCGAAAATTGGTGTTCGAAATAAATAAAGTAGGGTTGGGACAATTCGTCAACCAGAAGGAGCCTAAGGGCAATCTCCCTCCAGCTTTCCCATAAAAGGACTTTGACGCCTCATCTCATAAATGGAACGGATCTGGGGGTGGTAGACACAAGAAGTGTGTCAAAGCTAAGGTTTTTAAGGTCAAAATGGTACTAGGGCTTAATGTCGGGTTGGAAGAGGTCCAATATCTAATCAAACGAGCTCTGCTTGGTAGATTTATGGGTGAGGATATTGAGCTTGCCTCCCTCTGTAATTGGTTGGAACTTAATTGGTAGCTTATTTTGTGAAATGTTCAAATCTATTACATTTTGGCCATAGGTTGGTGTAGCTATGTTCTCTTGAAGAATCCAAATGCAAATTTAATTCTAAGACAGGAATGGGACTAGGGTCCTTAAGGTATGATTCTTAATAGGTGGGATATGGATTTTGATTCTCTTAGGGAGCCTTACTACCTGCAAAAAAATTGGATCGTGTTGCTTGGTCTTTCCTTGATTCTATGGAAGAAGGAAGTTTTGGAAAGAATCTGGAACTCTCTGGGTCGCTTATTGCTTGGGTGAAAGGGTGGGATTCTCAAGTGAGTTGTAGGTTTGCTAAGTTGTTGGTTGAAATTGATATAATATATGGAATTACGACTAAAATTGAGATGGAGTGGGGGATATGGAATTTTCTACAGAAACTAGATTACTAAAAAATTCCCTTTTGATGTCATATTTGTCGCGAAGTTGGTCACTTAAGAGCTCAATGTCCTATGGTAGAATCCTTGCCCCTACCATGTGAAAATATTTGAGTCAAGAAACCCATTCTAAACCTTTTTATGAGGAATAAGAGAGTCTTGTCCATGATACTCTTGTTCAAGGAAGGGAAGAGACTTAGTATCCTCTAGAAATGTTGACAGAGGAGGCAATTTTCCTAAACTTTCCAACATATTGTGGTAATCCCATTGTTTTGCTCACTCAAGATCAATATAAGAAAGGAAGTATTCAAACTATGTTGGCCTCGGTGAAAGAATGAGAGGAGGACAAGAAGACTCAACTTCTGCCTACTCCTTCCCAGTAGAATGAAGCTTTGGTTTTAACAGATCCTGGTAAGTTTTTTCCCTTCCCTTATGTGCATGTTGGAAATACTAATAGACCTTTTCAGGTAGTGGGGAAGGAAAGTGGAAATAATCCTAATTAGTGATGCTACTATATGATCCGAAATGGATCAATATATTATTTGTCATCTATTTTTGTGCTTTCGGGGTCGAAAGATTAGATGAATTAGCTTGTAGGGCCCATTCTAGAGGCAGGTCTCACTTTGTAGATTTGGGGTCTAGAACCTTCTAAGGCCTATTTGAGCGTCTAAATGATTTTTTTGGGGCAAAAAATCCTATCACTTTATGATGGCCCTTCACGTGATTCTACACTCTGAGACCTTTCCAATGATGGAAGAATCGCCTCAAATGGAGTTTGTATGAAGAAGTTATGCCTCTTGCAAGTTGACCTATCTAGTTGACCACCATAGTACCGAGTGGATTCCAGGTCACCTCTCGTTTCTCGCACATGTGGAGCTAGTCATGTGTGGACTTTCAAGAACTCTCTAGAAGGTCCAAAACCCTAACCCTAATCGAGAGTTGGGGCATGTAGAAACCATAAAATTAACCCTAGACCACTATTGGGTTATGTTAAATACTAGGCTGTTGTTAGGAGAAGAAGGGGTTCAGTTCTTTTGATGTTATTGCATTGTTCCATAGTTGAGCAATAGCATGGGAGTGGATATTAAAGCATAATAGAGGAGATAGGAGATCTTGTAGAAGCCATTATGGTCACAAAGTCATAGGTAACTCCATAGAGAGTACCATTTCCTTTATATTTGTAGTTTATATAAAAGAGGGAAGACATATTACTAATTGATGGCTAGGTTTTTTCGCATAGTAGGCTTTCCCAAGGTATATCTTGTGTTATGTGTGTGAATTGTGTATTTATTTCCTCTAGTTATCTTTCATATAGCTCAATTTTCTTAGCATTCAGTGGAAATAAGCTAATAAAAAGAACTAAGTTGTAAGATCCATTATGACGAAATGTTCCAGTGGAATATCCACGACATTTTATAGATCATATGGGTATCATAGTGGTTTTCTTTTGGGGTTTTGTGGGAAATTGAAGGATATAGTGGTGGAATAAAGAAAAAGTATTCAAAACCCTAGCCATGGTGGAAAATATCTTAAAGGAGTGGTGAACAATTATGAGCAATGATTTACAAAGATGGAAATGCAAGTCGTTGATAACTCATGCAACATGTCAATCCTCATGGTGTCTCTGGAGATAAATTTTGGACCTTTTGGTGATTTTGGAGGCTCTAACTCGAAGATCGCTTCAAAGGAGAAATTGGAAGATATATACGACCCAGAAAAGGATCCAAGGAAAGAATTCAAGAAAGAGCATCCAAGTTCCAATGCCAACATTCCTTCTCAGTCTCTCTTCAAGATGGAAACACAAGTTGATATTGAGCCATACCAAGGTGAGATCGATTCTTTAAAGTTGATTGATTGGTTGCAGCAATTAGAGGTCTACTTTAGTATCCATCAAGTAAATGAGCAAAAAAATAAAATTTCCCAACTGAAATTAGAGGGCCATGCATTAACCTAGTGATAAAGCCACACAAAGGCACTTAGTATGGACAAATATCCTCCAATAAATAACTGGGAGGATTTCAAAACCCTCATCAAGTCCCAGTTGTACCCTATCTGGTATGTAGAGGACCAATGGATCCGTTGGCATTAATTCAAGCAAAGGCAAGGGCAGGGTGTGCAAGAGTACACCACCAAAATCAAGAATATGGCTATCGTGTCGGGTATCTCACCCAAGAATCCAAATGTTCTCCTCAAGTATTTGACTGGTCTACACAGTCATTTACGAAAGCAAGTGATGCTCTGCAAGCACAATACTAAGAGAATATAGGCCATAAAAAAGAACAGCCAAGTGGTTCCAAATAGAAAGAGAACCAAGATGCTTTGACTAAGGAAGGGAAAAAAAAGTGGAAAGGAAAATACAAGAAGAATACAACCATGGCACAAAAATGCTAGGATTTGAAAAACCATTGTAACATCGATGGTCACACTGAAGAAAAATGTTGGAAGCTACATCTAGAGCTGAACCTTAAGAACCGCAAGAAGGATGCTAAGAAGAAGAACCTTGTAGCCACGGATTCAAGCAACGAGGTAGAAAGCATATCAGATGTGGATGAGAATATTTTCTGCATTTTAGTGCAGAAGGAGGTGAATCTGAGTAGCCTTCATCACAAGGAAGAGAAGGAAATGACAAAACTCTTCCATATCAAGATCAAGATCAAGAAAACCAAGGTAGATGCTCTATTAGATTTCGGTTCACATGCCAATCTCATAGAATAAGATCTAGTAAGTAGGCTTGGATTGGAAGTACATGATCATCCCAACCACTATTCATTGGGATGGGTAAATAAATATACATAACTTAGGGTCACAAAATAGTGCAAGATCAAATTTTCCGTAAGTTCATATTATACTGATGAAGTGGAGGTAGATGTAGTGCCCCTTGATGTTTGTGGTGTAGTGGTTGGAAGCCCCTACATGTATAAGAGGGATGTGAAATTCATTAGGAGAGCAAACCAATACTGCTTGATCAAGGATGGGAAATATTTCATCATCAATGCACACTAGGGCAAGTCGAAAATCTATCTGGTAAGTGCCAACCAAGCTAAACAGATTATCAGTTAAAGTAGAAAGTTTGTGTTGCTTTTGTTAAGACATAATCAGTAAGAAGGTGAATTAGTAAAAGTAATAGCATCCTTGGAGGGATGTACCAAAGAGAAGAAACACCAGTTGGAGAACCTTTTGTAAGCATACAGAGAAGTGATCCAGGATCCTAGAGGGATACCTCCTAAGAGGGAAGTGAAGCATGAAATACAACTATTGTGTGATTCTCCATTGCCGAACATTGGGCTGTATAGATAGTATGTTCTAGAAGTAGAATAAGTGAAGAAACAGTTGCAGCAACTGTTGGAGCAGGGAATAATCCAACCAAGCACCTTACCTTGTGGGTCACCTATTATCATAGTACCCAAGAAGGATGGGACTTGGAAGATGTGTAATGACTATAGACTATGAATAAGATCACCCTCAAGAATCAATACCCTCTGTCTAGGATCGCATATTTTCTAGATCAGTTGCAACATTCGAAGTACTTCACCAAGTTGGATCTCAAATCAAGATACCACCAAGTATGAGTGAGGAAGAGGACACCTAGAAGACTGCCATCAAGACTAAGCAAGGTCTATATGAATGGTTAGTAATGCATTTGTTTTATGCAATGCACCATCTACATTTATGTGCTTGATGAATGATGTATTGCGCCCTTTCACAGATTCAATTGTGATAGTGTATTTAGATGATAGATTGGTTTATAATGCTACCTGGGAAGAGCATATCTCACATCTCAATCAGGTCTTGGAGACCTTGAAAACACATCAACTATCGGAAAACCTTAGGAAATGTGAATTTGCCGAGCAGCCGCTGGTGTGTTTATGGTATGTTATTGGTGGAGGAAAACTCAAGATTGATCATGCAAAAATGGAGGGCATCATTAAGTGGCATACTACTACAAATTCCATTAAAGTTAGGAGCGTTTTAGGGGCAGCACAATACCTCTAGAAGTTCATAGCTTCTTTTTGTTGCTGTGGTTGCACCTCTCCATTCCATAACAACCGATAATAAGGGGTTATAGTGGGGGAAGAATCAACCAAAATCCTTTAAGGAGCAAAAGCAAAAGATCAGTCAGGCACAAGTTCTCGCATTACCTAACTGGAAGAAGCCTTTCGAATTGGAGACAGATGCAAGTGGGTATGCCATGGGAGCAATTTTGATGCAAGGAGGGAGGCCAATATGCTATCATTATGAAATGTCCCATGGCGGAGTCCTGAACTAACCTACATATGGTAAGGAACTTTATGCCCTGTCTCAAGTTATTAAGAAATGGAAGCACTAAATGAGGGGAAAGGATACCATCGTTCACACTGATCACTGGCCCCTACAGTATTTGCAGGCCCACAGTAAGCTACAATAAGCACTACACTACAAGTGGATTGGATTTTTACAACAATTCCATATAATCATCAAATATAAGAAGGGCATTACAAACAATCTGGCAGACATGCTCTTAAGGCCACTTATAACCAAGATCACAACTTTGGGTACTCTTATGCATATGGATCATTTCACTCGTGCTGCAAACAAGGAGGAATACACGGAAGATGAGGACTTTAAGGAGGTATTTCAACAACTACAAGGTCGATTCCATGTAGAAGAAGGTGACATCAAAGATGACTATCATCTGCAGGATGGGTTACTCTACAAGTTGGACAAGATATGTGTTCCTAAAGGTGAAAGATTGCAACTCGTGAGAGAGGTTCACACCTCCAAATTTGCAGGGCATTTTGGTGTTGGGAAGATAGTTTCCAACTTGCAAAGGTATGTTTATTGACCTAGAATGAAAGAATATGTAGCTCGGTTTATTAGAGGATGCATACTTTGGTGTACAAGCAAGCCCAACAATAGGAAGCAAGTGCTATACCATCCCTTACATGTTCCTACGAGACCATGGGAGAGCATATCCATGGATTTTGTGGGTGGTCTTCCAACCACTAGGAAGGGACGTGATTATTTATTTTTGGTAGTTGACATATTCAACAAGATCTGCATTCTTATTCCTTATATAAATACCATCAAAGGACAAGAAGCAACAAACATGTTCTTTGAGCAGGTCTGGGTGCACTTTGGGATACCAGGGAGCATCATCTCAGATAAGAAAACTAGATTTCTCAGTTTCTTTTGGACTACACTTTGGGAGAAGATGGACACTAAGTTGAAGAGATATACAACATTCCATCAACAAATAGATGGGCAAAGAGAAGTTGGCAACATGAATTTGGTATAACTTTTGAGAGGTTACAATTAGAGGCATCTGAAGACTTGAGATGAAAATATGATATACATCCAACACTCTTATAACATAGCAATCCACAGTTCCATTGGAAAGTCCCCTTTTGAAACTTGTTTTGGATACCTGCCACCTTCACCTCTATATGTTGTTTATAGGTAGCAGCGAGCAGTGAGGAAAGACACCATTGGTGAAGCATTAAGAGCCAAAAAATTCATTGATAAGATTAGGAAAATCCATTTACAAGTACACGAGACATCGACGAAGTCACGCGAAAAGTATAAGGCAAGACATGACCAACACGGGGATTTAGACCCCTTAGAGTTAATGCACCAAATCATAATGTTCACATGACGTTTCACTGTCCTGACCAGCCTCGTCAGATTTGGTAACTTAATGTTCCTAAATTCACCTAAACTCAATGTCTTGTTCCCACTTCTTGCCATTAAATGATGAGACTCTCCTGTACGAGAGGTACAGTTTGGGGCTTGCAAAACTTCCCATTCTCAATCATGACTATAATGCCACCCTCATAAATTATTTTTCCCCATAAAGCAAGGAGATGATTAAATAACCAACTGTTCACTGCAAGGTTAGGCCACGTGGGGCTGCATGTCATGCCATCCGTCCACCGGTCATGTCCTTTATGCGTCATTAATTTGGCAATGATATGTCCTCTCTAGGAGCGGAATTTTCCGATGCCGCAGGATTAGTGCATGTTTTCCAAATTTTCATCTTCGTGCCCCAAGTTGGCGAGCACATGAGGTCTTGATTATCCTAGTCCACCCCAAAGTTTGCTAAGGTGTCGACTACTTTGTTGGCACTTATTTTAATGTGGGAGGGAATGATGACTAAGCCCTTCGATAAAAGAGATGAGAGGGTCTCGAGATGCCTAAGGAGGCGCCAACTAGGAGAGAGGCGCTCCGCCCTCGAGCCATTTAGGAGCTTCGTCATGAGTCGTAAGACAATTTGGGAATCCCCCTCAGCAATGATGGGATGTACATTGAACTAAATGGCATGTAGGAGACCTCTGATGAGATCCCATAACTAGGCCACATTATTGGTTTCATGGTCGATGCTGCCAGCAAGTATGTAAGAAATGTTGCCCTGCTCATTTTTTAAAACAATGCTAATTTAAGCCAGCAGGGCCCCGGTTTCCTTTGGACGCCCCATTAAAATTCATTTTCATAAAGCCCCGAGGTGGACATGACCATATAGTAGGACTGGAGGTCCCAACTTGGCGAGTGACAACAGTCGATGTGGCATCAGTGGGGGCCTTTATACCCCAACTTCATAAAGCATGCATTTCCTCTTCAACGCATTTGTAGTCCTCCTGGGACCAAATTTTAATATTCATTGTCTCCAACACAACAGATTTGATCGTATCCCATATTTTCAACCAAGGGAGGTGATGGGAGTGGAAGATTCATTTTTTTCACTCCTTCCATATGTTCCATAATACGAGTCCGGGGAGTACTTTCCAAATTATATTGAGGATAGGATTCTTAAAAGTGTCTAAATGCCATTTAGAGAATGTATCAGATAAGCTTGTTTTGTTTAAGTCAGTGGTTCTCATTATTTGTGCAAGCTGGTCCCAAATGTGATTGTTGTACTCACATAGGTTGAGGAGGTGCTCAGTTATTTCATCTTGATGACTACATAGAGGACATATCGATGGCCCAACAAAGTTTCTCTTCTGCAAATTTTCCCAGGTAATAATGCTTTTGTGCATGAGCTGCCATAGGAAAAAACTAATTTTGGGCTATAGATTGAGAGTTCAAATATGTTTCTACGCCTTAGAGAGGGGAGAAGGTTATGATTGAGCATGAATGATATATACTTCCTTGATTGTGAAGGTGCCTTTGGTGGAATGTCCCCATTGCAAGATGTTCGGGCCATCTCGAATTCCGATTTTTCATTTTTGCAATTCATTACACTAGTATTCAAGACTAGTGGAGGGATGAACATTTAGCTCGTTCAGAGTGAGCTTCCACTTTCGCCAAACCTCTGCTTTAGAATCTTCCACCCAATTTTGGCTTACTTTTTGCATCTCATTGAGATTGAGAGGGCGCCTTAATTCATATAGATCCCCATTCCCCACCAAAGGCAGGAGTTGTTGCCAAGACTCTGTCCATAAGTTTGCATTAGTCCTACTTCTAATTTCTCAGAAGGCATGATTTTGGACTAACGACCTATTGCACCGGGCAACATTCGAAAGAGTAGAGCCTGATATTTGTTCATTCCATCTTATGAGTTGTTCCTCGCTTGCTTTAGGGGTATATTTTTGCCTCCATAGCTTGGCCCAGAGCTCCTTAGGATTCTTCAACCATCTCCACCGGGTTTTGGCACCCAAGACTTCATTTAAGAGTTGAGGATCTCTCAAACCCCACCGTCAAGCTTGGGTTTGCATAGCTCAAACCATTTAACCAGGGCCCATTTCTTCTGATTTTTGGTTCCTTGCCATAAGAAGTTCCTTTGGATATTTTTGGTTTTCTTGAGGACATTTTTAGGGGCAGCCAGGGTAGAGAAAGTGTAAATGGGAATAGCCTTGGAAGAAAGCTAAATCTTTGTATGGTTAAAATTTAATTTTGTATTTCCTAGCAAAGGTGGCATTATAGTTTTGGGAAGAAATCTAAATCTTTGTATTGTTAAAATTTGGTTTTGTATTTCCTAGCAAATATTATAGTTTTGGGGGGAGCAACAAATGGGCACAAATTCTTTTATGTTTGGGAATTTTTCTTGGTATAGATGTGACCAAAGCAAATCTATTAGGCCTGTTTGATCAATTGCATAAGAGGTATACATCTATTGGATGGAATGGGCCTAGGCCATTGGCCACCTTTATGCCCTAGTCATTTGAGAGGTGCTACCTTGAACCTAAAAATTTGATACTTCAATTACTAAGCCAACTTGTCCAATGCTTCCAATATTTCGTATGCCAAAGGATTCAATTGGGGTTTCTTTGTTGGTATTTGAAGGGTCAATTTAAAACAAATATAGATTAAGTGGGTCTTAGTTTTGATGATTCAATGCTAAAGTTTGAGGTATCTATGAGGGAAAAAAAATACTTCCTATTCTTTAGACATTGGAGAAGGTTAGTGACAAACATAAAATTATTCCCTTCACAAATATTAAGTCCTCAACCCTTTTTATGAGAACAATAGGAAGGAGGATGGGACCAACGACCTTATGCAAGGACTTCTCTACAATTTGTATTATCCTTCTTTCATTTTTTTTGTGTGTTAATATTGCCAAGACCAATCAAACTGGAGCATCAAAGATCACTTCATGAAAGGTCATTGAGTGAACTTATGTCCCTTAACTTATCTTCTCCATGTCCATGATCGAAGTTCTTAACAATGGTGACATGTCTCCAAATTTCAAAACAACTTCTTAACAATGGTGCTATGTCTCCAAATTAGTTTATGCACTATGTCACATAAATAAATAAATAAAATTGATTTTACTAATTTTGTAAGATACAATATAGTCCACATGGCCTTCGACCATGAACATTACTTTTTATTTATATAGGAAAAAAATCTCTTTCCTTACAAGCCCCATTTTGAATGCAATGCTTCCCTATTCTCTTTTCAACTCTCTTTCCTTATAGCGAATATTGAGTGAGGAAGCGACCGTAACCCACTTCCAATCAACAACTTCCTTTGTAGAGATTTTGTTGTCCGATGGTTGGTTTTGTTTTTCGAGTACCTCTACCACTTCTATCAAGTGCGCTTGCCCCCAAGAATCCTTTTGTGTTCCTGCTTGCTTGAAACCAAGGACTTGTTTCTATAGCTAATCATCCTAATGAATTTTCTACAAAATGTCTCGTGGTTATTTATCTTCAAATAACTGTATCCAACAAAGATCCTCTAGAATAGATAGTAGGTTAATGTCGTCATAGCATCTACATTTGATGAAGAACATTGCTTTGTCCCTACCCCTTTTGATATGTATACCTAGTGTTCTTATCAAATACTTATTAACAATTGTGCAGAGACATTGCCACCTCGTGACTCTTGTTTTATATTACAATTTTATTTCATATTAACATTTATTTTTACACAAACATATACTTTCAAATCATTCATTACTATCATAAATTTATTTCTATATTTACACTAATTTTCTTACCATACGAGAGGTACTTATTTTCAAATTATTCATTACTATCATAGCACATACTTTATTATAAAATTATTTATATATGCTTTAGATTACATCAATATCATTGTTTGCATGAGGAAAATTGGCAACACTAGAAAAAACTCTATTTATGGGGCTACAACAAGACGACATTAGAGTGCATCATATATTGGTTATATGGAAATTAGCTTATTTGCGATAGAAAGAAGGTGATAATGGATGGGTGCATTTCTAGAGAGGAAGACAAATTAATATGGTTGTTATGTGTTATGATGGTGTTTAACATTCACACAAGTCATCGAGAATGGTAATAAAAACATTGTTAAATGGTAGATTTTCAAACATGAAGAAGCCATACAACGCCTTTTCCTTCTTATTGGAGTATGTAACCCAATTTCTATGAGAATTGTTTATATAATTTATAATTGTATATAAGTTATTTTGTTTTCCTCCGGAATAAGAAAAAGCCTGCATTACTTATTGCTACTAACCTTGTCTTCATCGATAAATTCTCAAACTCTAATGTGAAATTGCATCATTACAGGGGAAAACAAACTCCACTTGAAATAACCTATAGTTGGCCTGTAATGGCCAAGAAAGGAACAAATTGAGATGCATAGTCTTCGAAAGACAATTCTGATGCATATTTGGATGGGGGAGATGTTCCCCTCACAACCCACACCATCAACATCATGTACATACATAGCAAATGATATGGGCATTGTTATACACTAAAGACTTATAAAAATATGCATATGGAGTGGATGACAACATATCACTCGATGCCATGTCACGAGTATGAAATTATCCCAAACCTTCAAGTTTTCTTATGTACCATTTTCAAAATCTTGATGCAAACACCATGCCTCCCTTTATGTTTTGAAATTATATCCATACATATATTCTATTTGAATCCACTTCATATATATTGCATTCAAACACATCGTGTTTTTTAGAATGCTCCTTTGCATCAAAAGGAGCAATTGATAGTTTGCATAGTGTTAGAGACTATCTCACTACAATGACAAAGGAATTCCAATTTACTACCATGTTGTACAATTAATTTATTAGATGACGTTCTTCTTGTTACTGCTCAAACTAGCACCCTTTCGAAAGGTCATGAAGGTTAGTGCTAAGAGTGGCAACTAATTAGGAGATGCACCCACTGTCACCACAATGCACTATCCTCTCTCTTTAGGCCTGTTCTTTTGGCCACGGGAAGCTTCCCAAACGAGTATAAAAGTAGCCCCATGAAGCACAACAACGAGAACAACTCTACTTCTAGCAAAACCCTCCTATTAGAATAATCAACCAATGCCTTGTGGAGTGAATAAGATATTCAATAAACACTCAATGATCAAGCACAAGACTAAGAGGTTAGGAGCAATAAGACTTGGCACTATATTGTTATTAAGATATATCAATGAAACTCAATACAAAACCAATACCAATAACTTGTATGGAATCTTCAATAAAACCCTTGGAAAATCACGAGCAAAATTCCAATTACTTTTAACCAACTAATCCAAGACTCGTGACCTTTTATTGTAGCTCAAGTTGGTAAAATTCCGAGGTCAATGTATGGCTATAACAAGATGTTTCAGATCTATAGCAACTTATAAAAGATACTAGATTTGATTAGAAGCTTCAAAAATCCCCGCAGGTGATGCAACCCAAATAGATGGTTGCAAATGGATGAACATACCTGCACTTATGGCTATAACAACCTGCTAAGGTTGACACCACCCTATTTTAGGGCACAACCAAGCTATAAATGCAATATTTTTTTGGATTTTCCAAAAAAGCAAATAACTCAAAAATAAATAAATAACAATACTCTTTTTTGGCTTTTTGTAAATAAGGTCAAAATAACAAAAATACAAAATAGTAAATATTTTTTGGATTTTTCAAAATATCTGATTTTTAGGGTTTTTCTATATATTTGATTTTTTTGTTGTTGTATTTTTTAAATATAAGGTATGGAATTTTGAATTTTGATGAAGAAAAGGGAATTAAACATTAGTCTTATTGCTAGGGCCATGAGAAAAAATGGGGTCAACATCCTCTCAAATTTGACAATTTCAATGCTTGGATGAAATAGGGCAAAGGCTAGAAACTCTAGGTTATATTACCCCATGACTTAACTAGGACAAACAAAGATGCCAAGGCCCAAAAACAAGAGGGATTCTCAAAGAGAAATACCTCACCAATATGACTAAAATAACATGGATGAAACCCTAAAATACTCTTACCATGGATACACCAGGAATATAAGACAAGAGATTCAAGATCTCACCACTTTTAACATAGGAAAAGAGAAGAGAACCAAACCCCAAAATCCTTCCTCCTTAAATTACCCTTGAAAGATTGCAAAGGAGCCTCAAAACACCAAGAATTATCCTTGAAAACCCTAGAACATGCCAAGAAGAGAGGTGTGCACCACTTCAAAGTCTCATATACCATAGAAGAAATAAAATTCCAGTCATATTGATCCTATGATCTTGCTTACAAATGAGAGGAGGGCAATATTTTTATAAGAGAAAAGTCCTAGCTTTTCCCCCCTCTAGGATGACCTATCTAATTTGAGTTAAAATTTATTTTTAGGGTTTGTCACCCACAATCTGGGTACTAAACCTCATAAAACATAAAAAATAATGACAACATAAGCGATTATAACATCAACAAATGAAATGTTGAGCTTGGAAGGAGGACGCTATGCCCCATCTAACCTCAACAAAGTGTCTTTTTCCCTCAACGACCTCCTTCTTGTTTGGTACGACCTTCAAAAGTTGTTTTTAATGGTGGACGATTTGCATTTCTTGACTAGGATGACCAAAAAGAAGGGGTAGTACAACAAATTGAGGTCCAAGTGGGTATAAAAAAGGTGTGTTGGACTGGGTATGACAACCCTTATAAGTGTAATCACCTTTACAAAGCATGAAATCATGAGTGTGGCTAGGGGCTCCTAAGCCACGTGTCCTAATGGAGTCACCCCAAGGTGCACCAATACCTACCTAGGGCATAAATGCCCAACATGATGAGGAGTTACCACCCATCAAGGGGTAGGCAACATGGCCAAAAGACAAGTACAACTTGAAATGAGGACCAAGATGACCTGTCATGATCGACCAAGGGGTCTGGAACACCGATAGACCAACACTTTTACATAAAGTAGTCCCAACTTGGTCCTTTACAATGACAAAAGGACTCCCCTGTTTGGCACATCCAGTAGGGTGCATTGTAGAGAATCCGGGGCGTAACACTTTCCAAAGCACTACCATCCAACATGGTACTCATTCATATGCTCTGTGCTAACATAACACAACCATGTATCACAAAACTTTGAACCGATACACCAACTTACATAAAATTCATGCAACTTCATACATTGTCGATGAAGATTTAACTAATCTTGTAGCAAAAGTATTATTTTTTCTACAATGAATATGAAATGAATTTAGCAAAAATTTCAAACATGTTCAAAATTCTTATCTAGTATAAAAATGACTTTAAAATTTTGGGTAATTCTAAGTCGACTCATCTTCAACAAATAAAATAAAGTTTATAATCAATAAAACTTTAACTTTAGTGTGGCTAAATGGTTAAAATAATGCTTCCCAACAATATATCATCTTCCAATCCCTTTTTTTTTCTTTTTTTTTGCTTTTTTTTGTTTTAAGGTGACAAAACTTATCATAATTCATTTGTCGACTAGCAGTGAGGACAACCATCACTGATTGCCATCCACAAATGCGAGTTGACTCATCATCACTATTAAAAGAAAACCACGCGACTTGAAATTACCCCCTTGTGGTCTGTAAGGGGGCATACTTCAATTATAGCCAGTTGCCTTTAGGTTTTGAGCCGTTAACCTATTTCTTCACGTCTGAGGAGGACGAGCTCTTAGTCGATCAAAGGAAATTTTAGGTCTTCACTCTAAGGGCAGTTTCGACTCCCCAATATATCCAATATCCTTTGTTCTCCATCAAATATCCACCAAAATTTATCTCCATACAAAAAGCCAAAATATTGTCCAATACGATATTATACACTGTTTTATTACACAAAATTACATTTTAAAAACATCCAACGTTGTATAATTAAACATGAACAACGTAATAAATATATATGTTAGGATATATTTGTTTCAGATCTGACTGTGTATATACAATATCTAAGCAAATAGTGTTGAAGTGCTTAATTCATAGTCTCTAAACCGTCCCCAATGTCTGCCCAGTGCCCACCTTTAGAATAATACGTGGGAGGCGCCTCGCTTTTCATATATAAAGAGCAGTTGCTAATGAATGACATGCTCATTGGGCGTCGTAAATCCCTTCTCCGTCCAGAGAAGAAGAGTTAACGAGGGAAAGAAGGGCTTATCAGTTTTCCTGAACAGAAGTTCACGGATTCGAAGAAGTCATATCAATCGGTGGCTTCAAAGCCTCGCGTCAACTAGGTATGCCATTGATTTTTTTAACAAGGAACCCAAAATTATTCCGTAAGGTGCAGGCCTGGATTATCCGAGGGTTTTAATCGTGGCCAAGAATATTTTTGAGGAAATGAGGGTTTGAACGGACAAGAGTTTGAAACCAGGGTGAGAAGTTTATAGCAGAGAAAATGAGTGATCCGAGTAGAAAGCCGGAGAAGGATAACGGTGACGACAGGTCTAGGCTTAGGCTCCATGAGAAGGGGGGCAGTTCGAGAGAGGGGGTCGCTGATAGATTTAGAAGGCCCTCTGATTCCCATGATCATCATAAATATCACGAAGAGAAAGATGACGCCGAAAGATATTTTGATAAGGAAGATGGCAGAATGAGAGACGGTCATAGGGAACACAGGCATTCTGCAAAGGATGAAAGGATGAAGGATAGAGCAAGCCATGGCAGTGGTAGAAGTAGCAGAAGGGATGACGATGACGACAAGCATAGAAGGGAGAAAGACGGCAGGAGGATTAAAGATGATGCTTACAGAGATGCAGACGGTTACAGAGCTCGACAGAGTGCAAAAGGAGATAATATTTATGAAAAATCGGAGAAGGGCGGCCGAGAAAGCTCGGTTGAGGCCGGCGATAGGGTTAAGAGGCCTGGCCACGAGGGTAAGTATTTTCACGATCATGGCAGGGAACGTTCGGTTGAGGCAGGTGATAGGGTTAAGGGGTCCCATGATGGAGAAAGAGAGAACAGAGTAGATGGCAGAGAAAGATCGGTAGACGCCCTGGCGACTAACAAGGTGAAGCGGTCATTTGAAGGTAAGGAGTCCTATTCGCTCAGGGATGGCAGAGAAAGATCAATTGAGCCCGCTGAAAGGGCTAAGAGATCCCATGAAGCTAAGGATTCTCATTCTTATAAGGATGGTAGAGAAAGATTGGAGGATGCTGATAGGGCTAAGAGGTTCTATGAAGGAAAGGATTCTCATCCCCATAGGAATAGCAGAGAAAGATCTATTGAGGCCATTGATCGGTCTAAGAGGTTCCACGAAGCTAATGATTCTCTTTTCCACAGGGACAGCAGAGAAAGGTCAATTGAGACAGTCGATAAAGCTAAGAGGTCCCATGAAGGGAAGGATTCTCATTCCCTCAGGGACAGCAGAGAAAGATCAATTGACGCTGTTGATCGGGCTAAGAGGAGAACCCATGAAGGGAAAGATTCTCATCTCTATAGGGACAGTAGCGAAAGATCAATGGAGGTTGTCAATAGGGCTAGAAGTTCTCGTGATACCAGGGATTTGAATCCTTATGATGAAGAAATGGATGGCAGGCCTCGCAAGCGACGAGAGCGAGAGCTTGACAATGAAGGAAAGAAAGATAAGAGCGACAAGCGAACTAAGTTTACAGAAGACGATGCCAAAGATGACAGAAAGCACAAAGGAGATAAGAGAAAATTTGATGCCAAAATGCAGGAGGAACTAACAAATGACCAAGCAGATCAGGGGTTAGCAAAGAGGCAGGCTGTTGAAGGAGGTTCCAGAGGATCTTCACAGGTCAAAGATGGGCAGCAGAGCTTGGGAGCATCAGGCAATGGTAGCGCCTTAGTTAATGTAAGTATACCATTGCCCTTGACCCTCTTCTGCATTTTTTAATGGAAAGTGCTGCCTAGGATTTATGCTTGCAATAATATACTTTGGCACTTGCATTATTGTTATATATGTACATAACAGAATTGCTTCCTCCATGTTTAGCGTGTGGGGCAGACCTATACAAACACAATAGGATCTTGGAAAATTAAATCTGGTATTAACATTAGACACTCTTTGATAATGTTTTGACTATAGGATGTGAAGCTTATTTAAATGTCATTGTTCGATGTTTACACCAAATACAGAACTATTTTTTTTCTTTCTAATCCTCTTTCTATCAAGTATGTTTTACTCTTGTAATGATGATGTAAATAGAATTGCAACTTAGTTGTAAGGCTCATTCATTTTTATGGTCTTGTTTTGTTTACTGGCAATTTCACTCTTACCTTCCGTAATAAATTATAGGCTATGGTCCAGGAACATTTGAGCCAACTTGGTTATTAGGTGTTTATGGAACTTGTTATTTGCTGGAAATCACCTTTTCATTATAAAGTCATGCATCCAGGTTCCTCTTATTTACAGTTTCCAGGTGATAACAAAATTATTAATGCCCTTAAAATGCAGAGGACATGTTGGATAGGTAAGCTTACAGACTTAATAACTGTTGGATATACTCACAGGTGCAACTCACGGTGTTTATGATTCCCCAAAATTATGGGGGCATCCAGCTTAGCCTGTATGAGTATTATTATGCACAATGTTAGAGCCAGTGCTGTTTATGATTAAGACTTTACTGCATTCCTTCTTCATTGTTACTGATCGTTTTCAGTATTATATGCAAAATGTTAGAGAGCCAGTGCTGTTTAGGATTAAGACATCAGTGCAATCCTTCTTTATAATTACTGTATTGGGTTATTGGGTGTTATGAACCTAATTTGAAATGTGGTAGTTTAATCTGACATGAATTGTGTTGTTATCTGGGAATTGGGCACTGCTGTTATGAGCCCAAGAAGATGCACTTACAACAACCTGATATGTCTGTAACAGCAGATCTAGTGCAGCTAGTGTACCATGGAAACAACAATAAATTGGCAAAATACAAGTACAGTATAATCAGCAATAAATTCAGGAATAGTTAAAATATAACAGCATTTAGCACAGTAAACTTCAGATCTGAACAACCTACTGACAGCGGTTATAAATCTGTAGAAAGAACAAAACTGTTATTGAATTCTAAATAGTTCTACAATAGGATAAGGAAAACCTTTCTGAGAAGGCATGGACTGCACTCGGTCAGATACAGTGTCTCGTAAACTACCTGTACACACAACAGTCACCAAAAATTTCCCCACTGTAACCCCTAAGAGTATTTATAGATAATGTTCAACTTTAGTTCTCTGCTGCTTGCATTTCGGATGACCAACTTAACATAAAACCCTAAGTTACCAGGATTCAGATACAGATCCAGATCTGGATTTGTCGTATTTTTGAAAACCCAGGATTGGGATGCGGTGGGGAAACAAGAAGTAGAAAAATATTTTTATCATTAAAAAAGACATTTCAAAGTTAAAAATCAAAACTATAGGGATCAAAACATTAGAACTATAAACAAAAAAGAGAGTATACATTGGGTTGTGGTTTAGTGGTTGAGATGGGCACTGCCATGTAAACAACCCAGCTTCAAATGACAAACCCTGGCAGGTGTAGAGAGGAGGTGGTTGACCTCTAAAAATAGTAACGATCCCAATAAAATGTGATACATCCCCAAATATGAATTAAAAAGTAATTTTATTATGATTGTTTTTTAAAAAGTAATTTTATTATGATTGTTTTTTGGTTTACGCAGAATGCATTTCTCGGGTCAACCCACAGGGTACTTCCCCTCATTCCGAGGATGCTACCTAGGGTAAACCGTCTGTGCCCAAGTTCCAAGCACATTTTCCCAAAGGAATTGAAGAGAGTTGAACATGTGACCTCCCATACATTCGGGGAAGAGATCTCATGTCTGGCTCATGATCACTTGAGCTAATCTGTGGAGCTAATTTTATTACTTATAGTACTTATCATTAATATTAGTATCACTAATTAATAATGTTATCATTTACTATTATTTTTATACAATATAATATTATTTTATCACATTGGTACTTAAATGTAAAGGGTTAATTAATAATTATTAAAAATACGAGCAAGCATATTCATGTTACCAATTTTAATACAAACTTTACTAGATTAAAAGTTGGAGGGCTATCCTTATGGTAGTAAAATTAATAAACTGGCCTGCATAATGATGCATTGTTAAAAAATCATTAAATTGACCTTCAAGTCTTTAGGCCAAGGATTGACCATTCCAGACTGAGATCCTTGATAAAGCGGAACCAGAGAAGGGTTGAATTGATACTGTGGAAACAGAGAAGGTTAGAATCAAAGGAGATGGAGGACTTGCACATGGGCCAATCAAAAGTCACACTTTACTACTAATACCCCACATGGCTGTGTTCGCAGCCCAAAATTCTCAGGGATCCACTTCGAGTAACATACTTTCACTGGGACTAAGACACACTGTAACTATGTACGTCGTCACTTGAACTAATTGCGATCAATATGTTTGGAAGGAAAGAACACAGGTCTAAAAATTGATGGTTCTTGCCTTTTGGAGAATCAATCGAGGCAATATTTGCATGGTGCACGGATGAGATCTATTTGGCATATTGGGATCTGTTTCAGCACCAGATCATAGCCAGATCCTGACTAGTCTGTATCCAATTCGGATCCAATCTGTGCATCCAACACTTGAAAGGGATGGATCCAGTAACATTGATAAAACCCCTACAATTGACTGTCATAAAACTCTCACCTTAACATAAAATCTGTTAACCAATGGAAAATATAAATGACCATAAAAATTATAATGACCCTATCAAAGTACCAATAACTAACATTCAAATGGGTTATCTTAGATATTCTAACAATCTCCCCTCCTTGATTTTCTTCGCCCCAAAGCAATCATAGTGTTGGCTGTTGCAGTACATCAGGTCCTTACCATGTAGCCTAAGTTGCCAGGAGACTTGGGTATGGGGACAGGGACAGGGACGGGTATGGGCACGGGTACGGGGATGGGGACGCCACTTTTTGAAACAGGGTACTTGGGTACGTCGGGGGTACTGTATATATACATATATATATTATAAAAATAAAACATGTCATAGTCACATTATACATACATATTTCAGATTTCTTTATAAATTTTGAATCATGATTCATAATTCTAAATTCAATGATTCATTGAACAATGAACATTCACATTGAAAATTTGAAAAATCATAGACTCATAGTAGATATCAAGTGGAAGACTGGAAGTTACATAAAATTTGATAAATCACTGTACCAGGTAGTTGTAACAAATAGTCAAACTGTAATCTGAAGGTACACTTGAAATCTGATTTTAAACACCTATTTGTATTGCTGTTATAGGGATAAAAAGTTGCAAATGTAATACTGGGTTGATGTAAGTGTATTTCTTAGTATTAAATACATATGTATATTTTTTATGTGCACATTTGGTAGTCAAATTATGTTCCATGAGTGCTGAACGCAAAACCATAAAAACATTCCTTGTAAATCAATGCAAAATCAGTCTACCAGATTTGGACAATATTCAGTGGAATTTGAACAGTGTTGCAAAGTGCTTGACATAAGTCTTGAACCAGACTCCAACATAAGTCTTGAACCAGACTCTATATGCAGTTAGCAAAAATTTAGTTCAAATTTGGTTGGGGGTCATTATATTTTCCCCAGTGGAATTGTGTTTTGCTGAGTCGGACGTACCCCCGGAGTACCCAAACACAGGGTACGCTGTACCATTTAGCCTATAAGTACCCCTTTTTTTATAATGGAATCTCCGGTACATGGAGCCAGTATGGGGTACGGCATGGTATGGCAGGAGACGTACCTTACATGTACCCAAGTACCCGTACTTGGGTACGGGTACCCATGCTACATAGCAGATCCTTCCATTGAATGTATTGCTGGGATGGTATTCAATTTCTCAATTTTAGCAGCTGGTTTTTAATCCCCTTAATACTATAGTCTATCCTAGAAAAATTATTTGGGCTGCTAGCCACCACAAGCAAGAACAAAAAAACAAAAGAACTGCCAAAAATATGGGCTGGCTTAAGCCAAAACACCTATAAGCACTGGCTAAAAGTCTATAGTCCATAAAGTCATAACAACAAAAAACAAAGGGTTACAGCTTGAGCATAAAAGATTAAAGTAATTATGCCAACGTCAGCAGGAGGCTGGTCATGATTATCTGGGGCAGAGGGCCCCAACCAGCGACTGGGGTATTGGCTGCATAGGCCATTCAGAAATGGTTGGGACCAGCATTGGGAACTGTTTTCCATTGTGTATCAGGGATAATTTATGCCCCAGCTATCAGAGTGTTAGGTCTAGACTCCCACACCAAGTATTTTGACAGATTACTTCATCAATTCAAATGGCACCCTCTATGGGATGCCTCATGATGCTTGTTCATGAAGCAACATCAAGCTATGTATAGCATGGATATCTACTTGACAGTTGTCTTGGGACACAAAGACAGTAAGCTCCAGTACTAAAGCTGCCTCACAAGCTCCTGTTAAAGCTCTCTCACAATGATAATTTACATTCTGATGACCAGCAAGTCCTACAAATGCTAAGTATTTTGTATGACATTTGAGGTGAATTCCTTTTTGTTCATATGCGTTATTTGACTTATTTGTTCTGCAAGTTGGTGCTCATGTTCTGCCCCTGATTTTGAATCTGTGGCCTTCTGAACTTGTTCATTTTCAGCTTTGATAGAAGATGAGATATCTGTATGTGTAGAAATGATAGCCATCTCTGCAGTAGATGCCGTTGCCATTAACCTTGTCTGTTCAGTATTTATCCCCATAAATCTCACATCAACCATTGCTGCTGTTATTTTCCTTTCACGATGATTGATATCTTAGGAAAGTGTGCATGATATTCTACAGGCCATTTATTTGTCCAATTATTAATTGGTATAAGAACAAAAACTTCAAATGTTAATGCTTTATGTCCATCACCAGTTTCTACTAAATAGCTGAGGTTTTTCATGTATAATCATTCTTGAGAAGTACATTGCCCAAGTACAATTCTTTCTTTCTGCTGTGTTGCATGTAGTGGAATGCCTTATTCACCTATCAAACAATAAACAATACCCAAGTACAGCATGTGTCATTTGTCATGACTAGTTTGTGTGATGTCCAAGATTCCCCATGTCGATTTGAAAACTCCATGGTACAGCATGTAGTGGAATGCCTTATTCACCTCTCAAACAATAAACAATACCCAAGTACAGCATGTGTCATTTGTCATAACTAGTTTGTGTGATGTCCAAGATTCCCCATGTCAATTTGAAAACTCCATGCTTTCTCCTCCTTCCTCAACAGGCCTGTCTTCATCTAATCTGTCTAAAGTACTGCATAATAGGTTCTCATCTAAGTTACCAAAATATAGATTCGGATCTGGATGGCAAGTTCAAAAAATATAAAAATATTTTTATAATAATAAAAAATAGAGTGAAGTGTCAAAACAATTCAGAAAACACAAGAGTAGAACTATAAGTTAATAACTTGATGCCAAAAATGAGAGTTTTCATGCATATTACTGTTAGCCATCCAGGTACCATGACTGAATATTTGTTAAGTTATAACCATGATTTATATTGATAATTTTTAAAACCATTTCAACATGAACTTGAAGCAGGTCGTAACAGCATTTTTGTGAGCCACATCCACATGTCCCTTTATCAGCAGGGAATAAAGTGGTTTTCTTGAAGACTATGGCAGGACTACATAAGAGTGTGGGTGAAGTGAGCAACAACATAACATATAAAGATAGATTATCCCTTGATAGCAAACCTTGACCATAAAGATAAATCAAACAAAAACATTGAGGGCAGACCTTGAGAAATCAAAGTTCAAAAGCAGATCTTGACATAAGGATAGATCAGACCTTTAGCAGGACTGGGGTTTACGCTTTTAGCCACTAGGAGTTTAGGGTTTTTTAAGTTTTTCATTAAAAACAATTTTTTTGGGGGATTGGTGGGTTATACTTTATAGAAGCACTGGAAGTTTCAGGATGTGTTTGAAAAATTTCAGTAATTGTTTGATTTTTCACAGGATCCGTTTCATGGGACCAGGATACATTTCCTTTTGCAGGGGATCTGTTTCCATGACGGATTCTAGGCGGATCCGATCTGGATCCCTATCGGATCCACGGATCCGCATCCTACACACTAGGGTGGCGAATCGGGTAACATAGGTTCTCATAGAGTTGAAAGCAAATGATAACCATCTGCTCAATGGCAGTCTTTGTCTGTTATCTCACCCTGTGCAGTTTGCAAGGGCAAGAGCAACTTCTCTCATTGCTTTTTATGATTCTACATGCTGGAAAAGAGGTCCTCAGCTCCTCTTCAATCTTTATGAGGACTCTCATTTTAGTTCCAATTTGCTGAGATGTAATCATGTATCAGGCCAAGCAGCAAAGTGATTCCGAAGTCCTCCTAGCATATTTTCTGCCAGTTTTGCTACCATAAAAATTGATTTTCTTAAAAGTAATTAAGCTTGTGAGATGCAACTTAAGAGTTCCAAAGGAATCACAAGTGTCCATTTATGTGCCCACACTACTTCTGCGGCAGTTTCTATATGTGATGTGTGATCAATATGGAAATCATTAAGTGGAATTGAGAACCAAAGTGTCATTGATTGTAGACCCTCCTTGATGTGGCTGCATGAGCTTCATAAGAGATATCAATGTATTGCCAGTCTTTACCTCTTCAGAAATATGTAGAGCGGAATAAAATCCTGCATAGACATTGTGCCTTGTGGCAACCTTGACCCTGTTCCTGCTGCTCAGAAGGATACATTTCCTTGACTGGCTTCACAAGACACTTGATTTCCTTTAGAGCTGACAGCACAAATTTTGAGGCATATTTTGGTGCATCCCCTGAGATTGTTGTAAGCTCCTTTGATGCTTGTGAAATGGCTAGTCTGAGTTGATTAGGCATGTTTTGGTAGCTTAAAACGATGCATTGCAGGTTGCTTTGTAACTTCAACAAACTCCTTAGGAAGTCTGGCTCTATGCACTATAGGAATAGAATGATACAAGGAGAATTTTTTATGATGAAGAGTCTACTGTTTTTTGATGATGAACAAAAGCTTCTTGTAGATTGTTATGTGATCCCTTACTACAAAGCTTGCAAATAGCCGCCTCAGCATTATCTGTACGCCATTCATCCGCTGGCAAAGCACCATTAGGGTCTATTCCTCTTGCAGCAAATTTGAATGATCTTTAGCATGGGTTATTATGGATGGGAGACTGATTAATATGTTTAGAGGAGTAACATCCAGTCTTCTGCTATTTGGCTTAGAAAGTGCATATCCAGGATAATTTGCTGCTGTCCAAACTTTAGGGATGCTGAAACATTTTAACACCCTCAAGCAATTCCTAGAAGTTCTGATTTATTGATAATGAAATTATGACTATTTCTCTCACAGCCTTTTAGCAATTGCTTCACCATCTCATCTCTTACAACTGACATTTTTGCAGCAAGCTGTCATCTTTATGAATAATGCTTGGAAAAAGGAAGAGGGCACTGGATAGAAGTACCATAATAGATCCTTCCTTGCTCCTCCCTTTTATGTATGCATCAACAATCAGTTGCACTGTGCCTTCCTTTTCTATAATAAATCAGGCCAAGTACATATTTCTGACAAAAATGCTCTTGATCTATCTACAGCATAGTGAAGAGAGTGATGCAAGCTGGTCTAGTGTTGTTTAAGCTGCGTTGCATGTGCCTTTTCGGTCCAATTTGTTGTCCCAATTTTTTTGAGAGAGAAAGTGGTATAAGTTCATCAACGAGGGCTAATGCTCCCTAGAAGTGCCAGCTGTTGAGCATGTGTTTCTGCCATCTTAAATTGGAGTTTACTTGAAACTCCAAGCTATAGTTCTCTCCTGACCTGTAACAGATTTTGTTTTTGACATCAAACTTTTGGACCAATTTCAGTACCTAGAGTAGGGTTTTTTTGTCATTGGACTCCTAATGAACTCTTCTTGTGTGTGAGTTTTATTCAAAATCGACAAGAAGCTCAGTCTTTGATGGACATATTATATTGTATAGCTTCTTCAAACTAATTGGAGAAGTCCTCCCCTCTTTCTCTCCGCCTTCTTTGTAGATCTGAGACTGCCCATATGAGATGACTTTTGTTCTCATTACTCTTAAGTTGAAGGCAATAAGAAAACTCTTTAAGAGGTAATTGAAGTCACCAATTAGCTTCTGAATTTTTTAAACTTAAACAAACAAATTCATGTTGGAAACAACTGATCAAAACAGTCATGATACAGAAGCAGGAAGTCCTAAACTGATGTTGGCATCCTTTACAGTGAACATAGTCTCTAAGAAAAACATTCCCAATTGAAGGCTGTGAAAATATAATACATTTGCCCTGAATCTTATCCCAATTTTTTGATTGTGCCAATAGGCACATTCTACATCCCAGTATGAGTGAGATGTGTAATGTCTGTGCTCAACCCTGGGTTGACATGTGGAATTCAAAAATAATAATACCGAATATATATTTGAACGACGTTGGCCCCAACTAAAACTAATATATATATATATATATATATAAAGAAATTGAAGGTAAAAAACATTCTACATCCCAATGTGAGAGAAATGTGTAATGTCCCAATGTAGATCTATTCCGGATCTTTTAAGCAATGAGAGATTTGCATCTCAATATCTCATCTGATCTTTCTGTGCTTAATAGATCCAGGGTTAAGATGGATCTATATGGGTGATAAATGGCAATACAAAGACCACCAGGATTTTAGTGGTTGCCATCACTACTACTGCACCATGTAGTGGTTGCCATCTCCCCAATGACTCAATTTCTAGTTCTGGGCATATGCAGGGTTATATTTAAATGTCCTCCTGCTAATTGATGATTCAGTGCAAATGAGCATATGATAACTGGAATAATTATATTTTGGTAAAATTTGTGTTCCTGACAGGGTATTGTACAAGGTCTACCTGTAATGGATTCAAAGGATTCGCCAAAGTCCCTGGCTAGTTTGGAGTTTCCTACAGACATAAAGGTATCTACAGTTTCTTCAACCAATGTAGTTGAAAATAAGGCAGATAATATTGTCAGATCTGACGACGTTACTGGGAAAACCAGCACAGATGGGATTGCTTCAACAGCTAGCAAAGGTGGTAGCCTGTCCCTTGATGCTTTGGCAAAAGCAAAGAAGGCACTACAAATCCAGAAAGAGCTTTCGGAAAAATTGAAGAAATTGCCTCAGGTGAATTTCTGATTAAGCAATTATTGTATGAAATATATATATTTTTCATTTCCTTCCTTTTTGCTGAAGCTGAAGTCTATGTTCTCAGATTTTCAGCTTACATTAAGTGACTTATTCCATGTAGTTAAATAAATCTGCTGGTTCAAGTTCCGTTGCAACTCTATCTGTGGCACCTTGTCAGACATCAGGAATGACCTCATTAACGGCAGAGGCATCAGCAGCAAGTTCCGTTCCTTTAGCTACAATGAAAGCTACAATGACTGCATCAACCAGTGTGCCTGCAACTACAGCAGCAGGAAATATGAAACTTGTCACTGGGATGGCTAGTCTTATGCCAGGGTATGGAAGCATTCCAAATTATGAAGCAGTGAAAAGAGCGCAAGAGCTTGCAGCAAAACTGGGGTTTCATCAAGATCCTGAATTTATGCCGTTGCTTAACATATTTCCTGGACAAGTGCCTGATCAATTTGGTACTGCTGGCCAGCAGAAGCCTGCTAAAGCTCCTGTTCTTCGTCTTGATGCTCAGGGTCGTGAAATAGATGAACAGGGGAATGTAATTGACAAGCCAAAAATTACAAACTTGAGCACTTTGAAGGTAAGAATATTAAATGACATATCTGCTTAAATGGCACCTTTTCGTTGTTATTTTTGTTCTGTGGCTATAACAAAGTTTCACTGATCCCATTTGACAGATGCTTCTGTAATGTTAAATCTTCAGGTGAACATAAACAAACAGAAAAAAGAAGCATTTCAAATTCTAAGGCCAGACTTTGATGAAGATCCCAATTCCAATCCCCATTTTGATCCAAAAATGGGTATTAATAAAACAAAGCTCTTGAGGCCTAAGAGGATGACATTTCAATTTGTTGAGGAAGGCAGATGGTCAAAGGAGGCAGAAATATTGAAATTTAAGGTGACAGTTTTCTATGCCACCTTTTCATGGATCTGTTGATATTTCTTTTATGCCATTATTGATTTTAATCTAATATTGTGGATTGTGTGAATAGAGTCAATTCGGAGAAGCACAGGCAAAGGAGCTGAAGATCAAGCAAGCACAGCTTGCCAAGGCAAAGGCTGAGCTTGATATAAATCCTAATCTGATTGAAGTGTCAGAAAGAGTTCCTACAAAAGAAGAGAAACCAAAGGATCCTATACCTGATGTTGAGTGGTGGTTAGTATTTATTAATTCCTTATTTTAGCTTTCATTCAAGCTGTATATTTTTATAAAATGGTTTTTGAGATTCTTTTCTTGTTTGGTTAGGGATATGGTTCTTTTATCCTCTGGTAGCTACACAGATGTCACGGAAGGTGATTTAAAAGTGAAGATGGAAAAACTTACTATATATGTAGAGCACCCTCAGCCAATTGAGCCTCCAGCTGAACCTCTTCCACCTCCACCGCAACCTTTAAAGCTGACCAAGAAGGAGCAGAAGAAATTGCGTACACAGAGGCGCCTTGCAAAGGAAAAAGATAGACAGGAGATGATAAGGCAGGGTTTGATAGAGCCTCCAAAGGCAAAAGTAAAGATGAGCAATCTTATGAAGGTACTTGGTGCTGAAGCAACCCAGGATCCAACAAGGCTCGAAATGGAAATTCGCAGTGCTGCTGCTGAGCGTGAACAAGCACATGTTGACAGAAATATTGCACGAAAACTCACCCCAGCCGAGCGTCGTGAAAAGAAAGAAAAAAAGCTTTTTGATGACCCAAATACTTTGGAAACAGTTGTTTCTGTCTACAAGATTACTGATCTTTCTCATCCACAGACACGCTTCAAAGTGGACATCAATGCCCAGGAGAATCGATTGACTGGTTGTGCTGTAATGTCTGATAGTATGAGTGTTGTAGTTGTAGAAGGAGGTAGCAAATCCATCAAAAGATATGGGAAGTTGATGCTTCACCGGATCAATTGGGCTGCTGCTGTTGCGAAGGAAGAAGATGAAGATGACGATGATGAACGCCCTATTAATAAATGCCAACTAGTTTGGCAGGGTAGTGTGGCCAAGCCATGTTTCAATAAATTTATGATTCAGCAGTGCAGAACTGAAGCAGCAGCACGGAAGTTCTTTGCTGATGCTGGGGTTGCACATTATTGGGATCTTGCAGTTAATTTTTCAGACGAATAAGTTTCTTAGATAGTATATAAAGATAAGATGATATAATGGAGATGCAAAGACAGCTTATAAAAATGGTTGAGCAAGCTTTTCGGGAAATGTTGGAGAAAATAACATTTGTGATGTTATTGGTAAGTGCTTGTGTTAAGTAACTGGTATGTAGGTTGCCTGTTCCTTATTTCTCGACTACAAGTGGGTGCTGATGAGTCTCTTGGCTCATGATTAAATCTGTTCAATCTTTCCACACTGAACTTCGAGCTGGTATGCTGACGAATCATCATGCTCTTGAGATCCAGCTGATGGTGGTCAAAAACAGTAGGAGGATTGATTATTGAGGTCTTCCATGAATTTCTATTGTACTGATGGGGAATGCAATATATTAAATGGCAGGTATGCTTTTATTTTAAGCTTTTGAAGACTGAACCTCTTCCTTTTAGATGCTCACACAACAGGAAGCAGCTACCAGCCTAGCACTCTCGGGCTTGAACTTTTCTGGAAAAAGAACTAGAAAATGGAAAGGTTATTTTAGTTTTGATGGGTTCAAGCTTTTCTATTAGCAAGGTTCTCCCAAGAATGTCTGAAGACCTATGGATAGCATTAAGAAAAGCTACTGATTAGAATTCAGTAGGCATATTTGTCTTTGAACTCTTTGCAGAAAAGAAATGTGTTACGTAAATATTTGTAGGCCAGAGATCATTTATCTATTGTATGGTACTCAGGCATATGCTGCTATTTTCTACACGTTAACGCATTTTATCTTCATATTTGGTAAATTCTCTGAATTTGGCAGTACTGTGTATTTGTGAATTGTGTAGAAGATGGCCCATCACAGATTCCCAAGCTTCCAATTCTAATTTCATAAATATTATTTTGTTAGTTCGTGCTCAGTGAGCAAGCCTTTTGCATTGCTTCTTGGCATTATTTCTTGCTTGCAATGATGTAAATGATTTGAGATCACTAAGAATCGGTTAGTCTTCTATTTTTAATTTTTTTCCTTTGGACAACTGTCTCAAGAGAAGGCAACCCACATCCCTTTTTGATCTACAAATTAAAGCTTCTTTTATATCTTTTTATTCTTGTTCCAGTTTTTTATTCTTGTTTCATAAACTGGGAATACCTTGATTTATGTTTCATGTTTCAAATTAATTTCGCTTGGTTTCAAAGTTTTGACCTTATTGTATGTTTCATATGTTAATGCCATGGAGTTATGTTTAGTGGAGCCTGCAGGATGAATTATGATTTCTTATTAATAATTGGAAATGCATTAGATAGGTTTAATTCTTGCCAAGGGCCCCACTTATTTACTATCAGCTTTTTAAAGCTGTGTTTATTTTCCATTTTTGTTTACTTGTTTGTTCAATTGTCATTATAGTCTTGTATTCACTCCTATCTTGCTCACTGCTTTCAAGCATTCACCAAATGCCTCTGGCCTTTATGACTTAGTATAGTTTATATCCTTATTGCCCCGAGGAGTGCATTCTACAGCCTAGTATGAGGGTGATTTTAATGTCCATGTAAATATTTCAATGTTGGCCTTAAAAAAAAATAAAATACACCTGCACATGAAAAAGATTGAACATAAACAAATCAAATTTGTAAACAGATATATAAAATCCATAATAAAATAAAGAAATTTAAGAAAATAAAACCAAGCATTAATATATTCAAACACACACACACACCAGCATAGATCCATCTTAAGTTACCTTCTTTTAAGCACAGAGATTTACATTTCAATTCCTTTTTGATCCCTCTTAGTGCTTACTACATCTGGAGTTAAAATGGATCTATGCTGGTTGATAGTATCCCCGCATATTTATTACCAACTATATTTAGGTCTTTTATTTTTCTTCCTTTTGGATTGTAAAAATTTGTAATTGTAATTTTTTCCTGTGAAACACTAAAAGCACATTGTCACCATAAATGTTTGGTCTAGTGGTAAAGGTACCTACATGCCATTTTGATAGCCTCTTTAACGTAATTTAATTGAACTATGTGTGCACATAGAATCATATGTCGCCTAGGTTGTGGTGTTGAAATGGTAAATGGGACTTGAGGCTTACCTATATAAATTGTTTTTATTAAGTAAAAGCAGGCCTTTGTAAAAGTCAGAAACAGAGTATTGTGAGCAAGCCTTCAATAAGAAATTGGTATTAGAGAAAAACTTATGCCGCTTAAGACAAATCTGGATTAGATGTCTTAAAAGTGTAATGCTAGATTGAAGTAAGAGACCAAAGGTTGAAGAATTGATGAAAATGATTTGATAGATTTTCAAACCTATTTTATCACACCAATGTTTATATATGCTTTTATTTTTAACAGGACAGATTTACTTTAACCCAGATCTATTAAACGTTTAATGGGATAAAGAGATCGAGACACCCTTAACTACCACTTTGCTCCTACGAGGCCCTAGCCTTAACTTGCACCATAGGTTGTAGACGGGTTTGGTACTTGGAGGCTTCTCGGCTTATCCAGTTGTTGACCTTCTCCTTGGTGTACCTACCCCCATTCAAATACTCTTTAGGCGTGCTAGGAAACCTCATGTCAACTGAACAGGAAATGAATTGAGCCATAAAAGAGGACATCCACAGATTGTACATCTAGGTTACTTGGACCACACTTCCAAAGAGCCTTGGCTTGAAGATGGCGTTCTATCGAGAGCACTTCTTAAAGTTGAGGGAGGGCCTCCTTGTTTGTCCCTCATATACATATAAACACTGGATGCACTCACTTGGGATCTTGTTGGGTTAGTTTCTGGTAGGGTATCAGAGACTCCAGATTGAGATCAACCACCATATTCTATGGCCAGACAGGATTTACCAGATGTGTCACTTAAGGAGTCAGAGACAGAGACATCTTATTTTTAGTTCCCCCTTCTACCATGAGACAAAAGGATGATATTACTGCGTATATAGGGTCTTGAGGGGCTCCCTGTGTACTTTCTTTTGTTATATTACAATTAGAGATACCTTTCTCTCTTCATGAGAGAGATACTTAGCCACATGTCTTTGTTCCTTTAGGCCTTGCCTTGTTGTGTGAATCTTCCGAGGATCACCCCATACATTTAAGTTGCCCCAACATTTTGGAGCAACAAGAGGCCACCATCACATCATCAGAGTACTTCAGACGATAGAGTTGTGAGACCTAGAGTCTTCTCTTGACCTCCCTCACTAGGTGGTCTACCAACATCTTTGGGGCCAGTGAGACATTGTCAAACTAGGCTATAGACCACACTTCATTAGAGTGACGGTTGTACTAGTTCTAGACGGGTACAAAGGAGGGTGCGTCTTGTCCACCACACTACTCTACAGACTTAGTTGAGCAGTGAGAGTTCTATCCGAAGCTTCTTTCCTTTGACCTTGGATGGTAGGACAGTAGTGCTTCCTTTCTCCTATGTCCCCTAGAATCATGCAACAGGATCCTTTCACAGCACTAGTGGACTCCGATAGCGAGTCGGTATGTCAATCGTACCCCTCACCTTTGGTTATCAGGACTAGGAGGCCTTGAAGTTGATATCATCTCCATCTCTTCTTCTCTTGTCCAGCATCAAGATCTCCAGTCTTGGACCCTCCCTTTGTATCTTTGCACTTATACAACTGTTGTACCTTCTAGGTTTCTTTGGTCAGATTTAGAGATTCACTTAGCTAGACACTTCCTTATGATGCACTATTTTCGCTTTTTCTGTTTTGCTTTCAGCATTTATAGGAGTTGCTTTCTCACCCTTGCATCGTACTCAGACATATCTTTTTAGTCCCATAGACCTACTCTTGTGGTCACTTGTTGGACATTAATAAAATTATCTGATTTTTCTTGACCCGTATCTATTAACTGGCAGGGAGATCAAAATACTTGAGGGGAATCTCTTGGCTGTTATATATATATATATATAATTATATATATGAACTTTAAGAAAGAATTCCATTTCTTCAAACAGCATGATGTACTATCAAATTCAATGCCCTCATTCAACATTATGAATCATGATTATATACACACACACACACATTGGATTTGATCATATATATAGACTTCAAGAAACAATTCCATGCCTTCCTCAAACAATATGATATACGATCAATTCCAATGCCCTCCTTAAACTTTATGAATCATGATAAAAATCCATTGCTATCATTAAACCTATATGATATATGAATCATTGAATCACGATAAAAGTGGGAACCTGCTACCAAATCGTGCCTAATTGACATTAGACTGCTACTAGGTGTCCGAGACTGAACTAGTCGTGCAGATTGGTGAAATGTATGCTTTTCAGGAACTGGCAACTTTTGTTATCTATCATATCTGTTGTCTAGCATCTATTCCAGCCTTGCAGGTCATGTGTTGTAGCAGGCGAGCCATGAGGTCAATATAACCATGAAGGTTCTGTTGTGGGTTTGATTCCCTGAGTGACTGTAACATGTGTAGCAGTTTGCAGACAATAACCATGGGCATCGGGTGACACAAGAAGTGGTCGAATGAGGTTGGGCGAGAGAGGCAAAATAGTAGAAGGGAAGGAGTGAAATGCGATTTGATTAGGGATTAGCTTTTGTTTTTAATTTTTCATTTTTTTATACAAACAAGAAAAAACATATTTAATAGAAAAATGCCATTTTTAATAATTGAGTAGGCTGCCTTAAACTATTCAAATCAGCAGAATTCACTGAACCAAAATGAACTTGAATTTTCAGTAAAAACATTGAAATTCGGCGAATCTTGTCTGTGTCTGTGTGGCCTTTTTTATGTGGGTAGGAATGTTATATGAATATATGTACAAAGTAATGGACATCTCCCTCAACCTAGGGAGTAGAGCACTTCACTTTTCTTGGTCCAATTATATGTAGTCTTTAGCTTCTTGTAGATTTTCTATAATATATAGAGGACTTCATACTCAGTTGTAGAATTCAAAGAATGAAAGGCACACTTTTTTTCCAAGGAAAACCTTGTGGGATTCCCCCTCTTCCTTAGAATACTTGGATGGAGGGCGGCTCAACTGCCAACCACAATAGTGGTTGATAAGTCTGAGGGACTTGACCAGATTTGAACCTGTAATCTAAGGCCTTCATCCAAGTCAAACTTGGGTCCCATGTATAAATTATTAAATTACGAGGGTATACCCCTTATGTGCACCTCACATGTGTTCTTGGATGGGCTTAAAGACCCCCACTTTTGTCAGAACAGACCTCAATGAGATTTGAACTCGGATGGGCAGGGGAAAAGTCTCTGCGTTCCCATCAGATCAAATGCTCATTGGCAAATTTCGATAAGTCTTATTACCTATTGTGTGTCTATACATATATGGCCCTTTTTATGTGGGTAGGAATGTTACATGAAGACACATGCAAAGCAATGGACATCTCTCCCAACCCAAGCCGTAGAGCACCTTGCTTTTCTCAACGCACTTAGAAGCTAAGTCTCACCTGACACGAGGACATGAGACAGGAAAATACGCGTATTTGACATAGGACACAACGACCCCGGAAATAGGATATGGGGATGCTGTTATATATATACAGATCCAAATATTTTAGGAATTAGAACATTTACAAAACATTTGGAATCTCTTCAAATCTCAATTTTGCCCTTCACCTGCACAATGAGAGAACGTGGCATCTCTTTACCTGCAACTAAAAGTGAGAAAATGAAAAATGGTTTTTAGAGTGGGATACGTCTAGGGCACCTGTCTTAGCATTTCATTGTCCAACGAGTGAAATATGGACATGCAGCCTCTAATGGATGTGTCCCGTTTCACAGATTAGAAGTAGTCTTTAACTTGTAGATTTTATAAAATATATGGACTTCATATTCAGTTGTAGGATTCAAAGACCAAAAGGCACACTTATGAGAACATACAATATTTTCCATTTGGTATTATTTGGTAAGTTAATGTTTTGCTGAGATTACCATAGAAACAATAGCAACTATAGCCTAAGACATGGTACTAGAAACCTCATCAACTGAAGGTTTAATTTAGGCTAATTGCGCCGAGGGAAACAAGGTGCTTTTGTGTAAAGCTCCGACCTACATTTAAAAATGCTGAATATATATATATATATCTGTCTTAAGACCAGATCTATTGTGTATTGAGAGGTTTGCACCTCAAATGTTTTTTATCATATCTTGGTTGGAGTACAGAAGTTTTGCTGTGTATATAGGGTACTGTTCAGGAGAATTTTAATGAGTAATTTTCCAGTGGGTGTTTTTAGTTGAGACCCCAAGGGAATGTAGATGGTGTATATCCAACAAAACTGCCAATAATAATAACTTGATGGCTTATGAATATATCTATATCTATGCCCTTGTGACCAACAGACCCAAGTTGCATAATATTTAACTGCAAAGCACATTGAGTTACAACTCGCATTGTTTAGTTGAATGTGCTAAAGGCTACATGGTGACTTGGATATTAATTGTCCAATCTATCCATCAAAGAAACACAGCACACATTTACATTGATGAAAAGAGCAGGAGACATGGCTTCTGTTCTTTCGAATCGTAGATATATGGCTGTTTTTCTCTCAGCTATATTCTTTAGCTACATTGGTGTTTTTTCCATGAAATCACTAAGCTATCAAATAACTTTGGTCTAATGTGCATATGAACTGACAAGTCTGTATAGATAATGCTTTCCAGTGGAGTACAAATGACTGCACTTAAGCTATAAAAAAGTTAAATATTCTTTGGGACAAGAAGCTAATAAAGAAGCTAAGATGTCCTTGCAGTATTAGATTTTTGCTTAATAAAAATGTATCATATTAGCAAAATTTACCATTGTTGTTACATTGAACACAGCAGGGTTCAGGGTTTCAGTTTACCTGTTAAGCCAGACCACGACTAAGCTTGAACATAATACTTCTACTCAACTTTGAAACTTTAACAGAAATATTAAATTTCTGAAATTTAACAAGATTTGATTAACCTGAGACATCCATATCCACTTGACTTATAAATACAGCCTGGAGCTGTATTATGGCCTCTCAATAGTAATACATACAATAAAGTAGATTTTCAGATTCAAATTGAAAAGTTGGGCTTGACTAGGCAAGATAACCCAAAAGTTCTATCTGGACCTGGAAGGGCCTGAACCACGCTGGTGAACTGGAGGATGCCTTGACTCTCCCAGGAATATCGTTGAAGGGCCACACTGAACAGCATAAGAAGGGGGACCTTCGTCTCTCTGGAAATTTCTGGCTCTTATGTCATCTACATTGATTTGGATTTGATGGATGTTAGGGCTGTCCATCATCTGTTCAGTGGTTAAAATTTAAACTGTTGCGCTTGCTATTCACATTCAGGACTTCACTCAGGCTTGCTTTGACTTCACATTTTCTTCTCTGCTTCCACTGCACTGTCTGTCTCCCTTTTGCTTAAAATTTCCAATTTCAACTTAAAATTCTGCAACTCAACAAAGGTCCGATGCCATTTGTCGCTATTCATTTTAAGCCTATGTAGCACGGGAACCGCTCCTGGATTTTAGGAAATTCATTCCTGAAGTTCTGACTTTCCAGGGAACTTGGGAACTTGTAGGAAACTTTCCAAATCTGTCGGAAACCGTTCTGGATGGTTGGAAAATTATTGAGAACTTTTACCCTCTAAAATCAGGAACTTGGGGACTTTTTCTTGCGTGTTTCCTTCATCGGGCGCTTCCACGCATTCATGATCACCACGTGGGTTGCAGTGTTCTATGGGGACACGTTTCTGCATTTCCCGCGTCCTGGGGACGGCGAAACTCCATGCAAAACGTTTCGGGATGTTTCATTTTCTGCGAAACTTGGCAAAACATATGGTGAAACATTTCGGTCTGTGGTGAAACTCGTTTCTCCATGACGAAACTTGGGGGGGGGCTTCCTGGCATCCCGCACGAAACTCCGACGAACCTTCTGGGTGTCTTGCATGAAACTCCGAAACTCCAGCGAACCTTCTGGGCATCCCGCACGAAACTCCGAACCTCCAGCGAACCTTCTAGGCATCTGGATAATCATATATAATCAAGATGAATTGTGTAATGTATTTGCATTATTAATTTATCAAATTTTGAATTACATTGCATGATTACACAATGATGAATGTAGTATTTAGTAATTTACTAATTTGAATGGGATTAATTGTTATTGTTGGGATTTATATTTTTCATATTTTTTATATTTTTATAACCTCGGCGTCCCCCGTCCCTCCCGAATTTTCCTAAAATTTGTGGGTGGTTTCCATGCCTGGATGTGCATCTCCCAACTCTCGTGTCTTGCCGTCACGGAACCTTGGGGGAACATTGGTCGGTTGTTAACGACATTCCTATTTTCTCGCGACCATACATATACATGGTTGACTTAGAATTTTTTCTATAAAAAACAAAGTTGCAGTAAAAGTCTATTTCGTGCTACCTTGTCGAGTTGGTGCACTAACCTCTATTTACCACCCGTGCTACAGTATTCTCTTGTCCCTACGCTGAATTACAGTGATTGTAAACAATGATAAATGAAAATCTATTTTGACTTTTTATAGAGTAAATAAAAGAAAGTAAATTTATATATTTTACTATTTAATTTATGAATAAAAAATAAACTTTTAACTAATTGGAAATAGTTTTAAATCTTACTTTAAATCTGAATTCATATATTACATTTAAATAAAAATTATCTTGATTTTTATTTTATAACTAGCCTAGATCCAAACCCTAGGCTCTATCAAGCGTCGAGAGGGATCAGATCTCCCGAGGTGCAAACCTTTCGAGGTGCAAACCTCTCCTTGAATAGCTCCTTCAGTGCAATACCTGAGCCACCTAATCCTAAGCTCTAGAGTCTCTAGTTTAAGTTTCATATTTACTTTTTACTTTGTATTATTCATTTTTGTTTATGGCGGACATAATATTTATTACTTTTTACTTTGTATTATTATTTTTTGTTTACTTTGTATTATTTTGTTAGTAGACAAACACAGGACAAACACTCTAAAGTCTCATATTTACTTTTTACTTTGTATTAAAAGTAAAAAGTAAAGTCTCTGGTTTAAGTCTTATATTTACTTTTTACTTTGTATTATTTTTTTTTGTTTATGGCCGACATAATATTTACCACCTAATCCTAAGCTCTAAAGTCTCTAGTTTAAGTCTCATATTTAGTTATACTTTGTATTATTCTTTTTTGTTTATGGCCAACATAATATTTATTACTTTTTACTTTGTATTATTCTTTTTTGTTTACTTTATTTACCACATAATCCTAAGCTCTAAAGTCTCTAGTTTAAGTCTCATATTTACTTTCTACTTTGTATTATTCTTTTTTGTTTATGGCCGACATAATATTTATTACGTTTTATTTTGTATTATTCTTTTTTTGTTTACTTTGTATTATTTGACAAATTCGACAAACACTCGACTAACAAGATCTCCCCCATACTGCGCTGTAGAGCGCTTCTCGGCGCAATAATTTAAATTTAATTATTTATACATCTTTGCAAATACCCTAGCATAGAATGTCTTGTAAACATATAGTATTCTAATAAATTTTAATCATAGATGACACAAAATTGAATACTTACTCTATACATATAGCCACAAATATAGGGCCTATAACTTCTAAAAGTCTTCACTTTAGAAAGAGTCTACCTTATATAATCAATGACGTGGATCGTAATCTTGATTTTATTGCCATTTCCATTTGCTAAGAGGTTCTAGTTACAACTGTAATATAAGGGATAAGCTAAGTCATCTGGTTTGTGTTAATGTTTCTTTTCGTCTTTATGTTTCTTCTCTTCTCATGTTTCTTTAATTATTTTATTTTTATATTTTTTAATATATATTATTGCCGTTCCCAACCTGCCGTTTCCTGTAAATTTGGAAGAAACTTCTAGACGTATCCAATACTCGTACCCATGTTCCCTATGTTCCCACGTTCCGGAAACTTGTGCAACATAGTTTTAACCCCAAAAGTTTATTTTGTCCCTGCATTCACCTAGAGCTTTTTCAATAGCTTCCAGATGTGGCCCGACTTTACTCCAAAGCTTTTTGTTTTCATTTGCAGTCGCTTCAATAGCTTCCAGATGTGGGACTACTTTACTCCAAAGCCTTTTGTTTTCATTTGCAGTTGCTCCAGAGCGATGGCTGGTGGCTTCTCATTCTTTCTCCAACCTCTTGGCTTAGGTAGGGTCCATAAATCATCTGGAGGTATCTTGCCTCTTGTGCTGAGCTCTGCTCATACTGCAAATGCCAGAAGTCTCATTGATCCTCGTTATAATTCAATATGATTTTAGGTCTTATGAGGATCCACCCCTGGCATTTGCTAATGCTTTGGTTTCCAACGGCAATCATTAATGCTTCTATTTCCACACTGAGGATTTGTTAATGCATGCATAGCCTTGATCATAATTGAGTCCTCCATTTGTTTATAGCCTTATTCACCAACCAATCAGCCACTTTGTTGGCTAATCTTTTGGCGTCCACTCAATTCTGCCTTCAAGGAACCAGTCTGAACATCGTGCTCTTCCATTAAGGATGTCAATAACTATCTTTCGAGTCCCCTTCCTCCATCTCAGTGACCTGGAAGCCTTGGGGTTAATATGGTAGGGTACTGACCATCCATGCTTCCATATCAGTCTACAAAAAGAATCTACACCTTGATGTTCCCTAGGATCCCTTCAGCACCTGCCTGCCTAGGGTTGCCTCTTGCAGCCTTATTAAAGTTCAATTTGTCTATTCAACTTGGATGGGACTCATGGCGGAGAGCTCTAGGTGGGTCTCCTTAATGTCTGTCCTTCACAGGAGATCTGGTGTTCAAGCTCCCACCTCTTGACCATTTTCTCTTCTTGGGAGGAGATAGTCTTCTTTTTTGAGCTGAACTTTTATAGTTTCCTTGATTGCTCTTTGAGTAGATTTCCAGGGTCTTTCTGTGGATATTGTCTCTCTCAAAATTCTTTTTGTTTCTAGCCTTCCAGAGTCCCTAAAAGATGAATCCGGGATTTATGCTCCAAAGCTTTTTGATAACTCCCATTTTCCTTTGAGACTTCGGCCATTTGCAAAATGAGAAGCCCAGGCCCCATAGTGGCCAGATTTCCAATGGGCAGTGAATAAAAATGTGGTCTGAAGATTCATCCTTGATTTCAGATCCACCGCATCTAATTGTTCCAGTGTTCCTTCCATATTTTTTCCATGATTTGAACTTTGAAATGTGATGCCTTTCTTTTAGAGCTATAGGACATTACCCTGTTTTACCGAGTACACACTTTGAATCTGGGTTCCAGCAGAGACAATTTTCTTCCCTGGAACCTGATTAATCTATACTCGAAGCTTCTTTGATTTCTGCTGCTTCCCCTGTGGTTACGGAGACTGGCCAGGACTGGGGGTCCTTGCATTTAATTCCTGCTATGGTATAGTTCCCTCGCATTTTTTCCCCAAAGGAAAACCTGACGAGGAAGCCCAAGGGATGCTTCCCCACATTTGTGGATGGCATCTCTAGTACCTGTTGGTGCAGACTAGTGTCCCTTGTCCAGGAGTATTTGAAGCTGGCACCTGTTGCACAGAACCAGCCAAATGCTCAGCAGCATTGGTGACAACCTGCTGAGCTAATCCCTTGGGCTACATCCCTTTGCATTTATAGGACCTCTAGAACAATAGCTGAGCTAATCCTGTGAAGAATTTGATGATTCCTTGGGGCTTGGAATCCCAGCCCAAGCATCCTCCCAAAACCTTGCTTTCTCCCTATTTTCATTGTCCCAAAAAACATTTATCTATCAATGATTTAGATCACATTATGCTGTTTCATATACTCGATCCCTTTTGGGCCTCTACGAGTCCAATGGCTGGATGCCTTTTTGTCTTTAATATATTTCTTTCTTTGCTTTCAGAAATCAAGAGCCGATATACCTTTGCAACCAGATCCTTATTGACCAAATCCGGCTTATGAATATCCTTGCTCACTCTGCCCATTTTGAAGTGGAAATTTCATTCCAGTTTATAAGATGCTATTTCTAACTGCAAAAGCTGGGTACCATAAAAAGATTTTTAATGATTCTTTCAAAGTCCTGATAGTCTGATTTATGGAGCCATTAAGATAGAACCTTGATATACAGGTATTGAAGATATAATAGAATGGATCGGAGTTAATTTCACTGTGAGTGGAGGTATTTCTTTGTCCAACGTGTCACCTAGGATTTACATTGTTCAATATTCTTTCCCAAAATTTCCGACTGTGACTAGTCCTAGACAAAGGAAACTAGAAAACAATAATATCTAGAGGGAAGTATCTTCTTTAAATCCCAGAATGTGATGGATCTTTCCTCTAATACCCAAGCTCACATTTGGAAAGAAAACAAATGATTTTTTCTTGCTGATTTCTTGACCTGATGCCTATCATGTGCTTAGCATCCCTCACACTTTCCGTTCCTAACAAAAGAGTGATATCGATGGATCTTAGGTGCATGCCAGGTTTTGATGCTGATGAAATTGAAATGCCTCTTTCAATTTTGCTTACATAGCATGACTGATAATTTTGCTGAAAGTTTTGCCATCACGATAAACAGAAAAGGAGAGCAGGGACACCCTTGCCTCAGTCCTTTTGCAGCCCTGAAGAAGTTAGTTGGCTCTCCATTGAGAAGAACAATGAAGGCTACTGTTGAGAAGCACTTGGAAATTCAATTGGCGAACTTCTTGTCAAATCGTAAGTCAAGAGATTTTTTTGGAGGAAGTTCCAGTTCACTGTCATAAGCTTTTATTATTATCAGTGTCCATTATTTACCTACCAGCCACAAACCAGCTTTGCTCTTCGTTCAGAAATAATACCCAGGATTAAAGGTTTAATCCTCGGCACAATAATTTTGGAAATGATTTTGTAAACTGTATTACAAAAAGAAATGGGCAGAAGAATTTGAAGTCATGAACATCCTCCATTGGATCTAAGGCCATGGATTTGGAATTGAGCGTTTTCAAGATTTTGCCTGATAATCTGGACTCTTCAATGGCCTCGGGAAGGTCCTTTGCTGGTTACAGGCCACACTTTTTGAAATGAATCAACTGGAAATCTGTCGCCCAAGGCCTTATTCTTTTCATGAAAAATACCACTTTTCAAGCTCCTCTGCTGAGATGGGGGCCAATGGTTTTCTGTTTTCTGTTACTGATATGACTGGATAAGAGCTATCAAGGCATCCTGATCTTGCTGGGAATATTGTCTCAGTTCTGAAGGGTGGTCGTTGAAGAAAGCTTCTGATTCTGTCTTGATTGTCTTCGGGCTTCCAACCCCAGCTGAGTTTGAAATCCTAGAGATTATATATTTCCTGCGTGGCATTTCTGAGTGGATTTGTGGAAGAAATTATCCTGGAATGTATTTCCTCTCTTAGGTATACTGAATATAGATCATTACATACTTTTGCTTGCTTGATCCCTAGTTCAGATAATCCTTGGCTTTCTATAGCTGATTAAATTTCCAACATTTCCTGTTCCAACTTTTTTGCTGATGGAAGATACCACCAAAAGATTGTTGGTTTCCTTCAACAGTTGTTTCACGTGTTGAAGACTCGTATAAAAAAAGCATATTTGTTCCTTGCATCCAATTTAGACTCTTCCACAATGATTGAATGTTTGGTTTCAGATGCTGGTGGGTAAACCACACAGTTTCAAGATGAACTTGCAGTATACACTGTTTATAATGACTGTAAATTCCCACAACCAAGCTAACATCTAAACGTTATTTAGAATGCATATATTGTTAAAGAGTAGTCTAAATGATTTGGATAAATTTTCTGACCCTTTTTTCCAGTCGTTTTTGCTTGAAATCTAGCTGGAATTGCTGGAATCACTGATGTATGTTGTTGAGATTGCACAATCAAGGTGCAACAGGGGTATTTGAGGGTGCTGAATCCATTTTTGCAATCAAAAATGAATTTTGAACCATGACAAGTATCTCACCCAAGTTTTTTTTTTCTGGATTCCGTCTAATTTAGCTGGAAAAATCCAAATTGTCTAATGTGTAGACATCTCCTCTGATTAATCCTCCTTTAATGCATGCCACTTCATCATCACTTTGAATGCACACGAATTACAACTATGCATCTTCGAGCAGGTGGCAGCTACCAGCAGTTTTTCAGAAGTTCAAGATATGCTGCTTTATTACATGCATTCTCAGTAAATGGCTTAATGTTGATAGGGAGCTGAACTATGGCAAACCAGGGTGTCAAATCACCCGAACAGCAGAACTTTCCATGTTTCCTAATTTTATCGTTGATAAAACTGACAGAAACACCCATCATGTGTACTTTAGACGGTGGATATAATACATGTCTAAACATAACTTGAAATCATAAGTTCATTGTGCCGAGAGGTGCTCTACAGCCCAGTATGGGAGAGATCTTGTAACGTGATGTAACGTTAGTAACATGTTGGCCAAAAATAATAGTGATAGTTAATATTATGGGAGAGATCTGGTAACGTTGAAGTAAAAAGAAGTAAAATAAAGTAAAAAGAATTAAAGTAAAGTAAAATAAGTATGGGGGAGATGTTGTAATGTTTGTTACTAACAAAATAATTAAAAAAATTCATGTCCGCTCATAAAATAAAAAATTATGGAAAGTATTTAAAAAAAATCCATGTTGGTACATAAAATAAAATATTATGAAAAATAATTAAAAAATAGATGTTCGTTTATAAAATAAAAACTTAAAACTTAAACCCGGATCTATCAATCAAGAGAAAGAGAGTCAAATTTCTTGAGTTTAAATTTAAAAAAAGAAACACACCTCAAGAAATTTGATCCCTCTCGGTGCTTGATAGATACGGGTTTAAGATGAATCTATGCTGGAGGTCTAGCCTGTCCTCAATTAACATGTGAAAGTCTTATGATCTTTCTTTGTTGCTCCTGATGATGAGTGAAGTACTCCACTTGAAATGTGTAGAGCACAAACAATTTCTTACGAAGTTTAACCCCAAAACCTAGTGACAATATGCATTATGCACAACTATGAAAGCCTGCACACACAGATTTGGAACAGAAATAATGCATATTAAAATTTAAAAACCAATTCACAGATTTAGAACAGAATTATTGCACGCTAAAAAGTTGAAGAGTTTCTTTGAGAAATACTAAGCCATGGACAGAAGACATCTAGGGCATTTGGAAAGGTTTTTAACCTTATCTGGCGTTCAACTGAGAATTTGACACTTTAAGCTAATGCTTTCCTAGATTTACAATGCAGAAAAATCATACATCCTAATGAAGTGGGCTTCTTATGTTATCATAGTTGCCAGGCTTCATAAATTTGACTATAACTAGGGGACTTTTGCTGGAAGAGAGATGACCACTGGCTTCATCAATTTGACTATAACTAGGGGACTTTTGCTGGAAGAGAGAAGTCCACTGGGGAACTCGGGAGGACTGAATTCCAGTACTCTTTTTGGGACATTTTTCAGACCAAAGACGGATAAACCCAAGAAGTTATCCCTATAACCATCAATTTCACCTATTCGTAGTACTTCCTAAACAAATCTTTGAGATTACAATTACCAGCTAGAGCAGTACTTATTGTTGCTTAGAATTCTTATCAGCTAATGAATAAGTAAAAGCAAGGGATCATCTTCTTAACAGCTAAAACCACACTGGCCAGGTACATGCAGTTATCAGATAATTGACAGTAGGAAAAAAGTGCATGATCGAGTCAATAAAAAAATACAAAAACATTCCAAATAGTCACGCAAATGCCTTGACACACATTGCTGGTTGAGTCGGTGGAATCAATAGTATCTTTACAGCTTGATCAATTGAGCATTTTAACAGAGAAATTGTAAAGCCTATAAAATCCAGTTGACCACATTGAATAATATAAACGCAACATGGATGATTTCATATTCCAAGCCTGTAATTGGAAAGGGTAGTGTATATTCTTCTTTGTAATCCCAGAGGCAGAACACACGTTGGCAATGTTACAATTAATACTGAGGTGCGTTGTGCTGCTGGTGTGCAGTTACAAAGAAGTTATCGATTGTCATTGGAAAAATCAGGTGGTTAAGAGGAGCAATAAAGAAAACCCTGGCATATCTACCTAGGCGGGGCATATCTACCATTGGAAAATCTCGGCGGGTTAGAGGAACAATATAGAATTCCGAGCTTATCCTGCCAGGAGTCATTGATCCTGCATATTATGTTGTGAAAGATAGTGTTATGCCCCGGAAAACCAAAAGCATATCCAGCAAAGATTGTGTTCGTCTTTGAAAACCCAAGTGAATTTCATTTAAAATATAATGCATCTTGTAGGCACGGTGCAGAGTACAGCACGGAGCCCCAAAACTACTCCGTTGATGTCTTCCACTCTGCTCCCATTGAATTATATACACTTAAACACAATGTGCAGGTAAGAAAGTGTTCAGGAGTTTAAGATTCTCGACACATCCACGTTTCTTGATCCTTTCAAATTGAGCCCTCCTCTAGATGCAACTGTTGATGTTCTCCATTGTTCCAGCATTGAGCAAACATTTCACAGATCATTCTCTTGGATGGGTTGGTGACCTAGAGAGAATGGCTTTGTCATAGCCCTTGTTTCTGGCTTGGATGCTTAGCCTTGTTTAATTATGCGGGTTGGACTCTAGGGGGCTAGAGGTCACATTGCGTACTCTTGTGTACTCCATGTGGGAGTGCTCCTTAGCCGGAATGATCTATTCTTGTAGAGTAAGATGACTTGTCAATGTTACAAGGAAATCTTATTTTCTTATTTCCTTGTATATTAGACAAAGTCTAATCTAATGTTGAATTTGACAATTGGCATTAAGAAGTGTATGTGACTTCTTAGAGTATGGTCAAATCAACATTAGAGCTCTACTAAAAAGAATTTGACCTCATGTGAAGAGATATCAACAAAAGAGAACTTTTCTATGAGAAAGAAATAATTAAGGAGTTAAGACAATCCATTGAAGAAAGCCCATAGAAAGTGGAAGGCAAGGAAGAGCACAACTGCCCCACTAAAATGAGTAAATTGACCCTATAAGACAAAATGACAAGTCGGCTTGAAAGATAAATAAAAGATAAAAATAATAAAATAAAAGTACAAGCTGACCTAATTGTGGAAATTTCTAGTCAACTGAAGAATATAAATAAGTGTTTTCACACTTTATTTGACACATCCACATCACTTCTTTTCTCAAGTGGTGCACACTTCTCGAGGAGGACTAACAAAAGTCACATGAAGTAATTTTGGGGTTCTCTTATTCTCTTGGAAAATATCTACCCTCGTTAGGGTTTCTTGTGGAAGAAGGGCACACTCTTGTGCTAGGGCTTAATCTTCATGATTGGTATTTTTCTTGTATTGAATTAATTTCTTTTGAGAAAAGTTTGTTGGGTTTTCTCTCTGTTCGGGTTTCCAGGATAAATCTTTGTGTCTCTTGTGCATGGTTATTCTTTCAATAATCCTTATTTTATTTTCCACCACAAATGAATGATGCTATAATCGTGGGATGAAATGAATTATGAATTAAGTTGAAGGAGATGAAAATTATATTGCTAAGTTGAAAATCTAACAGTAACAAGTCCACCATGGGTACGGCACAACCCACTCTTAGAGGTGAACTAATAGACGTTGCCTGGATCCAATCAGAAATTAAGCGAGGGCGATATTTAAAAAGCTTAAGCAACTAGTTTGTCGCAAATATATAATGAAAAGATTGAACGTCTCCATTTATAGGAAAAGCAAGCAGGCAACATAGATCTAACTACAACAATATTTGTATGCTTTGTTATCCATAATAAAATCGATTAGAATTTTCGTATGCTCTGTTTTTTATACTAAAAATTATTTTCGAGGGATATTTGTGCCTTTGGCTCACAATACTGTCAGGGTATTCAAAGGGTATTCAGAGATTCAAGATACAAGTACATTATATATAAGAAGACAACAACCCAAAGATATTAAACCCAGAAAATAGTCTTCTTCTGTTGCTGCATCCTTGTCTTCCTCAGCTGTGCACTTGTCTTGGAGAGCAGAGCGAATTGCTTCATGTACAAATGAGATAGGCGTCCTTATTGATACTTTCATTTTCTATTTCCATGCTTTTTGGTGCTTTCTAGAACTTTTTTTTTGGCGGGGGGTTTCTTTCTAGAACTTTTTGGGAGGGGGGGTTTCCTTTCTAGAACTTTCCGAGGGTTGCATGGCCGTTCTTAATTGTTGGAGCCGACTTTGTCATGAGGATACCTCACGACGCTACAATACCAACACTCCCTCTTAGCTAGGGATGTATCATTATGCTAGAACACATATGTATATCATCTGAGCATCACGACTTATCTTGAACATCTCACCATCATAAGACAGGTCTTCTTACGTCCATGTGGCTATGACCAACATGACGTCCTCTATATCTACAACCCATGAGTCTCCCAACCACATGGGCTACAACCCAAGGGTTGCTGGGCACCAAACCAATGATTCCAACACAACTCAGTCCATGTGTCATGCTTCAACTCAGTCCATTGATGAGCATAATAGATCGACTCAACTTAGTCCATCGAGGAGGATCATAGAACTACTAGCTCCCTCTCTCTCTCTTTCTCTCTCTCTCTCTCTCAAGGAGAGTCACATCATTCTCCCTGTCTCAGGGAGAATGTCTTACCGATGCTGTAATCATCCCTCTCAATGAGGAGGTATTCTTCTTGTTCGTTCTGCTCGAATACATCTTGGATTTCGTCAATGGCTTAACGCCACGACTTGTCTTCAACGAATCAACTCAAGGAAAGGTTGATCATGATCTTGCTTCAGGTTGATGGTTTCAAGGTCTCTTAGGCAAGTCTCATGGCTAAATCCATGCACTTGCATGGGTGAGCATCTAGGGACTAATCTACCCACCCCGTCATAGGGTGTTCGAGAGAAGGCACTGCTCCGCTCCAAACATTCCTAGGGACTAATCTCTCCACCTCGTCACAGGATGTCCAAGAGAAGAAACTGCCATGTTCTGAGTTGTCTTAGGGACTAATCTCTCTACCTTGTCACAGGGTGTCCGAGTGAAGGCATTGTCCCACTTGACCCACCCCTAGCCAAGTCTCATGGCCAACATTGAGAAAATGCTCGATGCTCAACCTCTAGGAGGATAGTGTGTGCAATTGATGACTAATCTTCCCACCCCGTCACAGGATGTCCGAAAGAAGGCACTGTCTTGCGTTGAGCTATTCACCCCTAGCCAAGTCACATGGCTACTATTGAGGGAATGCTCGATGCATCAACATTACTCATCATGCAAGAGTCAATCTCCCCACCCTGTCACATGGTGTCCGAGAGAAGTTACAACCCTGCCTCTGGGCCATTCATCCCTAGTCAAGTCACATGGTTAATACTTGAGGAATGTCCGCCCGAAGTAAACATCACATCTGTGTTCAAGCATCACATCCACTGTAGCTGCTCATCACATCCACTATAGCTGCTCCCTCTATCACAAAAGCCATTCTGCTCCCTCTATATTTGGATAGTGATCTCCCTCTACAATTGAGTATCCTGCGCTGAAACAACCTGCTGCATTGGAACATGAAGCCAACTTCCTTTGATAATGAGTTTCTCTGCTCCTTTTGAAGCTCAAACTCATCAAGTACAAAAATATGCAAACATGGGACATCTTCCAATTTATCTTAAGGCTATGTGATTGCTCCCATTGTCATGGAAGCAATACTTCCTGCCTCATATGTATCTTCTGAGTCATGACACTTTCCCTGGCTCAATGATATCATCATATTTAATGTAAAAAAATTGAATATATTCTTTTGGGCTCCCGTACCAGGGAAAATGGCCCAATTACAATAATGATAAGCAAAAAAAAAATAAAATAAGAAATTTGTTACTCTCGTACCAGGGAAAATGACCCAATTACAATAAAACAAAATTATGTTGTCATCTCATCAGGTTTTGCTTTTTTCGATGGAGGTTCCTCATCAACATGAGCTGTTGATGCATGTTGCTTCACTCTCTTTGAGGACAATCTACAACATAGTGACCAAACTTGTCACACTTGTAACACTAGATGTGTGAAAGATCCTTCATCTTCTTTGGTTCTTGATCTAAAGTTGGGGCTAGTCTTCCAAACTTTTCTTCACTTTCCTTTCTTTGCATGAGCAGTAAGGGCTTGCTTTTCTACATCATACGGTTGTGGCATATTGTTTCTAGCTGCAAGTCTAGACTCCTCCTGAATGCAATCTGCCCATAACGAGTCAAACTTGGACAATTTGGATCGCCTACTAATGCTCTGAATGAATGGTTCCCAAGAATGAGGAAAACCATTGAGGGTCATCGTCACGAGTTCTCTGTCTGCAACTATCTCTCCAATGGTGCCCAACCGATCCTTTAGTTCATAAATCTTCATGAAGTAAGATGCAATTGAATATGCTCTAATCATCTTGACATTTAAGAGTTGTTGTCTTAAGGCAAGTGCTATGTTGACATTGCTATTCTCAAATAGCTTCTCCAAGACATCAAACATTCCTTTGGCTGTCTTATTCTGGGATATATGAGGTATCAAGTGATCTTTGACAGAATCTATCAAAATCCTTCTTGCCTTAGCATCATTCTTCTTCCATGATGACTTCTCTGCTTTTGGTTTTGATGTTTCTTCTTCCACAAATTTTAGAAGCTCATTCTCTTTTAAGATGATGAGTACTCTGGACTTTTATGAATTGAAGTTGGAAGCCCCATGAAGGCCATCTTCAACTTTGACACTGTTTAACTTGATTGTAGGCTGGAAACTAAAACCTGATCCAGAAACCCTAGCAGAAGAGGGTCAAAATTTGAAGTTTGGAAGTTGAGAAATTTGCTTCCACAGATCATTGCGTCCTCCTAAGGCGAGTTCCAAAACACTCTTTCCGGATCAAATCTGTGGTTTGAAACATTTGAAATTGGAAACCCTAGTTTCTGACAATGGCTTCTTTCAGCACTGCTCTGATACCATGTTAGAGTTTTATAATAGCAGTACAATTTCAATTATTTGTAGCGGAAACAAATAAAGATCATTGAAAGAATAACCATACACGGAAATAAAGAGACACAAAGATTTTATCTTGGGAAAACCCAACCAACCTTTCTTATTCAGAGATTCAAGACACAAGTACATCAGAGATAAGAAGAAGATAAATCCAAAGATATTAAACCTAGAAAATAGTCTTCTTCTGTTGTTGCGTCCTTCTCTTCCTCAGTTGCGCACTTGTCTTGGAGAGTAGAGCGAATTGCTTCATGTACAAATGAGATAGGCATCCTTATTTATACCTTCATTTTCTATTTCCATGCTTTTTGGGGCTTTCTAGAACTTTCCGGGGGGGTTTCCTTTCTAGAACTTTTCGGGGGGTTCATGGTTGTTCTTAATTGATAGAGCTGACTTTGTCATGATGATACCTCACACGCTACAACACCAACATTAGACTTTCTCACGTGAGTTGTTTAAGAATGGAAGAAGGGCATGGAAATCATTAAGATAAAATTTGATGAAGGGAATGCCTTTCGGAAAGCAGGGGTGGTTTGATGAAAGAAGCAATGGATTTGTAGTTGTTGTTGCAGGGTCCATCTTATGCAATGCAAATGTGAAAAACTTAGTTGGAGAAGTCCTTCCAAATGTTGATGAGATTTTATTGAGTGAAACAAGCAACATTGGTGGAAGCACATGGAGGACAACAGGTGGAATGATGTGAAGAAATCACATGTGAAGACCTCGATTCAAGGATTCATCGATTTAAGATTGGGAATAGACTTTAGGGAGAGTTAAGAGGGGCTACTGCAAAAATCCCAGGTGCTTTTTTTTTGTAAGCAAGTACCCACGGGGATTTGAACTTGTGACCTTCCATTTACAACTTCTCAACTCAATTACTCATTACTAATTGCTCTATCCCTCGTAAAATCCAAGTGTTTGAATAAACTTAGAGGGAAAAGTTTTTTTCTTTATTTTTCTTAAATTTTTATTTTGAAATTTTGTATCGAGTTTAAAGGGGGGATTATAAGGCTAATCTCACTTAGTCGAAGGTGGGATTACCTTAGAAGAGTTTTAGCACATTTTGTTAATGTGAAGAAAGCCTATTTAAGTGGCTTATTATCTCCATTCTAAAGTGACTAAAGTGGTTGATCTTGGCCACATTGAGTAAGGATAATAGATATCTAGTGGAAGTTAGTTTCCTTGGATAAAGGTTTCAACATAATTCATAGTGTTCTTTGTTATATGCATACTTGTTATTATGTTACTTTCGCTGTATAGTCATTTTAATATTGGAGTTGATTTGTCAAACATTAATGGCCTTTAATGGAACCCTATAAAAGGGTTGTGTTTTAGCCAATATTTTTATAAGCTCACAAATGCCTTTTCAAAGCAATTTGCAATTTACTGATATATTGACAATTCAACTAATTATCAATTACAAAAGAGGTGTTTCATCCTTGTTGCAGTTGCAAATGTTGAGGAACCAAATCAAGAACTCGATGTATTACTTGTGACAATTCAATTAAATATCAATTACAAAAGAGTTGTTTCATCCTTGTCGTAGTTGCAAGTGTTGAGGCACCAAATCAAGAACTTTATGTATTACTTTGTGTCCCATGATATTCTCACTGTGAACATAGAAAGGAAATGAAGAGTAACATACACAATGAAAAATCCAGTAGTCATTTGTACAAACAATGTACTCATTTTATTAGTGATTTATAATGCATTGATGCCTAGGCGCTACAATGCTCGTCTCAACGTTGTACAACCCTTCTAATGCATCCGTTGCCAATTGTAGCCTTGAATTGGATCCAATTGTCTAACTATCCAACTATTCACCCTTCCAATCCAACTATTCACCCTTCCACTAGCCATCCTCCTCGATCTCGCTCTTTCTTCTATTTGTTCCTCATGCTCAACTTTTACCTTTATCTTCTTCATTGAAAATTTTACCACGCCATCACATATGAACATCTTCTTGACCTCTTCTCTTCCGTGAGGTTGTGTCTATGTTACTCGCTTCAATCTTCTCCTATTGGCGTCGTCTTCCTTGTCAATGTTTGCGAACTCTTTGTTGTGAATTTATTGTCGAGTGGTTGCTTGCCAATTGTTTGTTGACATTTGCAAATTCATTGTGATGTTAGCAAATACTAGCTCTCGATCAACATTGACCCTCACTCTCATTGCGCACTCTCTCGTTAATGAGAGGTACGTTGGTGACACTGCAGTCGATGAGAGGTACAATGATAACTGTGGTTGATGAGAGTTACGTTGATGGCATTCTTGTTGAAGAGTCTATGCTTCATGATAGGTATGTCGATGCTCTTCTTGTCGACTGCCTTTTGCTCCCCAAAATTGGACAAGGATGCTTATTCATTAATATCCCCTTGCTAGAAAAACAATGCACTTCTTTTTCAGATTCCGAGTTCTCTAGTGCCTTTTTCCTTACCTAATTTCTAGAATTCAACATCAAAATCCAAATGTATTCTGCATTGGAAGATTAAGAATGGGTGTGCTCACCATTCCTTGTCTTCATAATATTCTCATCCAACACTCTAACAATCTCCTTAGGTGGCATCTGAACTTGATACTTGGTGTTCTCATCAATTTCATCTCCTTTTGCATTCTTTGCATCATTTTCTCATACTCAATTTTCCATGTTGAATATAGGTGATATCTACAACTCAACGAACAATTCAATTTCATAAACATCACCCTCAAACTTCTCTTGATTTTGCAGAGGCCATGTCCGTCCCATTCAATTTGTCATAACTACCCTTTGGGCAACGATCTCTCTTCAAATGAACAATAACTTGATCTCTAATTTGAAAAGTTTAAGATCTTAGATCTACATCAACTTTGTCCATATAATTAGTGTTTTTTTGTGAATTTTTATTGGTCTTGTGCATGGCATCGTCTCATCTACTTTGCTAATACGTGAGCATTATCACTTCTCTTCATCTCAATTGACAAATACATCGAGTCTGTGATTCCTCTCAAGTCCATCCATAATTTGGAATGAGGAAATTTCAGTGGATCTACTCATTGAACAATTATATGCAAATGTTGCATGTGTGAAGCATTGGTTGCATTATCTAAGATTAACTCTTGCCAAACATCTCAAAAAATTTCCAAGATCCTTGTTCACTACTTCAATGCGTCAATCCATACGAGGATGAAACGTTGAACTGCATTGTAACTTGGTCACTACCTTCTTCCACATGCCATCCAAAAGTGATTAAAATCTCGAGTATCTCTGTGTGATGTGTTTGCATCGATCATGCAAATTCACAACCTCATGTTATATTTTTGGGTTACTTCGAAAGTATTTACACCATGTTTTGGGGATGCTTCATGAGATTTGGGGTACATGGTGTATGTTCACACTTGGATGGTCTGAGATGGATTGTAGCATTAGAGATGGTTTGTGATAAATATGCACACTTAAGATAGCTTGCTTAGTGGATGTTTGATCTCAGTTGATTGTTGGCTTAATGTTCTTCCCTTAGGTGTTGGAGATTAGGGAGAATGTGGAGATTGTTGATCTAATGGATCAAGAGCATGTAAGAGCGAGTTGTGCTAGTCCCGTAGTTTTACTTTCTTCCTTCCACGTGACCTCCAATTGTATGCTATCCCCTTCATGTTTGTTGACATAATTGATATTCCAAATGTGAGGCACATTGATATATGTTGCTGTTACTTCCGGAAGATACTCACTAATTTACATGAAGGATTAATATATCATATACCGCTCAATCATAAAGTCTTCAAGACGTAATCTTTGTTTGAAGAAAGTCTTCAATGCCTTCAAGTGTCTCTCTACCATCCACATTGGCCTTGTGTGTACAAGTCCACACATTTCAATCTCCTTGACTTAGTGTATGATGTAATGTTCTTGTGCATTGAAAAATGTCATAAGTAGATACTTTTGCATTTCATACATTAGCCGAAGAATTTCTTTATGCCAATACTTTATATCTTCTTTATGTCTTTCTTTAGATGACAACCATTTACACATGATGCAAGAAAATAACATGTTTCAACAAAATCATAATTACACAATGCAAATTTATCACATGTTAGCAAGTTATGCAACTAATTACTTTTGGAATATAAATGGTTACCTACATCATGTATTTGCCAAGATCATATATAATGTGTTTTATGTTGTTATCAAAGTTGTTTGGGAGAGATAAAGGTAGAACACATTGTAACACAATCGAAATCATTGTTTTTTCCCAAATTCAAAAAAATACCCAATTTCTAAAACAATGATATAACAATAAAATAATTTAATAAGGAAACAATGATATAACGATAATTTTTTTAAAATAAAATACCTTATTAAATGTATGCCAATCCTGAGAATTTACCCCACCAAATTCACCTTTCTTTGTTAAGATATTGTTTATGTTTGAAGCAACATTGGTGAGAAATTGAATTTTATGAATTACATATTTTACAACATTTTCTTCCTATTCTATAAATAACTACGGAAGATTGTCGATAGTTCTCCATCACTATAAGAATATTGAATAAAATTTTGAATCACATGATTGGCTTTCTGAATGTCACTATAAAATTTGTTAATTTTATTTTTGTTACTCCTTACATCTAAGATTTTCTATAATGATTATGTAACATTCTTCTATATATGCATTGTATGAAACACATGAACTACTTGTAGGTGTTCATAGTAGGGCAACCTATTGAATTGAATGGAGTATATTTTCAGTCCTCATGGAATCCCATTAATTTGTTAATGACCTTTACAAAACATAATGAAACAACAATAAATTTTAGGTACAATAAGAAGAATTGAATATACGTAAAAGGTATCTAACATTACATAAGATACAAAGACTAACCACTTGATACCATGATGATTATTAGTATATTCCAATTTCCTCTACTCGAGGATTCATTCTTTGTAGTTTTATTCTAGTCTCTTACTTCCTATTAAAAATAATTTTTTTGTAGTTCAATACCAATTGTTCATAGCACTAAAATGCCTAAAATCAACAAACACCTCATTTCTTAAACTTCTTGAACATCAAAATATCATTTGGAAACCACAAAGTAGGCATGCAAATTTATTTTTTGTTTGAAGTTCTGCAAGGTATGGAATAATGTCAATACTTTTCATACGACAAAAATGTGTTAGCCATAGGGAATCATGAATTGTTTCTTTTTTTTATAACGAAAATGGATAGAGTTTTTATATTAAAAGAAAAAGGGTGGCTCAACACACGTTTACATCAAAAAATTCAACCCATCTACGGGGTCTGAGGAATTAAGAGTTCCAGTGACATAAGAGACCTAGTTTCTATGGATCATGAACAAAATTACAATACTCCTTGATGCTAAAAACCTAGTGACTTTTGCTTGTGCCTGAATCTCCCTCCTCTCCTGTTCAGCCTCCCATTCCACCTTCCATACACGGTCTTCGGAAGCTCGTTCCAAGATCTCAACCGTTGCTTCTAAGAGCTCCATTTGTGCCTCAATACTTAACCTCAACCGAGAGGCACTTTACCCCATGACATGGGTAGCAATCCATGCTACTTTTGCTGTCCGCCATAACTGACGATTCAACCTGTCATCGCCTACCCTCTTCACTTCGCCTGCTCACCACCTTCGACGTTCTTCTCTTTTGCCTGCTCTCCGGAATTGAATTTATGAGAAAATGCTAGAAGGAATGAGGGGTATGGATTGGCTTAAAATGTCCAGGCCAACTCTGTTTCATCATCATCCAAACCAGAGCTAATACATTTTCCATGTGAATTATTTTTCACTGCACGGATCCATCCTTCAGCATTGAATTCCATAAGCATCGAAAATCTTGCAAGCTCCAGATCGTACTTCTCCCAATCCTTTTCCAAAGGATTTGGCACCTACTGAAATGGTTGCCCATAATTGTCTCGTTCATTTGCATGATGTCTAGCGGAAGACACCTATTTACCTCCTCAATGCCACCTGATTAAATGATGAGACACCTCCTTGGACCTCATGATTTGTATACTGATTTAGGGGATGGCAATACATGTTGGATTTTTGTCATTAATGCTCAATTCACCTTGGGATACATTGACAACCTTGTTGGCTTGAGCATACATCGGCTTATTAAGAGCCCTTGACACATGGAATAGGTGGCGATTCTTTAGCGAGGAGAGGAGGACTTTGGTTCTCCTAATCAATTGATTATGATGAATCTCCTTAGGCTTTGAATGAAGACGAAGCAAACTAAATATGTTTAGAGAATCTCCAAATACTCAAACTTCTCGGATCCCAAGATGATGCACTTGTGTTACACCTTGGAGGAGATCTAGAGCCTCAAATCTATTACTAGAACTTTGCCTAATTCCCATGCGTATTCCATTATCTTTTGTCCCTCGGGGTTTATGAGAATCCCTCCCGCTCCTGTCGCCCTTGGATTCTCTTTCGAAGCTCCGTCAAAGAGTAAAATGTACTTACCTTGAATTTTCAACCTAATTTCAAAGTTTGTTTTTGATTTCCTAAGCTGCCAAGACACCTGCATCGGAACACCCCGTGGGGACAGGGGAGAGGGCAGGAGGATTGTCCCCATCACATAATATTTCTTTTGCTAAAAGAGGGGTTGAAGGAGGGAGGGTCCTCTTCAATATCATGCTCTCAAAGGGCAGGGATTTAGCTTGGGCCGCAATCGAGGATTGGGTAGAGATTTGATGTCATGTCCCAAATTTGTTATTGGGTCACAATGGCCTAATCACATTGGCTCTATTCATTAGAGTTTGTCAAATTGATGCTAAAGGTCAAATAATTGCCAAGGAGGAAAATTATTAGTTTCCTAGGTTTGGGGTGGAAGCTTTGGGATTTGGAATAATGGGGATAATAAATGATGTTTGAACATTAGAATGGCATGAATATTTAATAAAGGATCTAAATAAATATATACAAGTGAAAATCAAAGTGGCATTTCATCATGAAGACACATGGAGGAAGTGGGACCCACATATGGCTAGATTTCCCCACTACATTTGGCATCATTCTCTCACCAATTCGAATTCAAGGCGAATGGTAACATACTTGGGGGAGTCCAAAAGGTATTATACATTTCATGACTCATCCAAGTTCGAAATATAGAGGAAGAGTAACTCCCATGGAAGAGGAAGAGGCAATTTGGAGCTAGTGAGACACTTGGGCTAGATTCCCTAGCTCTATGACAACAATAATGAAGATGCTATGACACCTATGACACAAATCAGACCTGAAGGCTGAAATATGACATATATGACATGTCAGGGCTAAAAATAGACTCCAAGAGGGCGCTCAAGGGTGTTAGGGCAGCTAAGATGCTTCCACATGTGATTTGGTGGAAGTGGGAGACTAGGAATTGTTGTACAAGTGGCGTTCTTTGGAATCTCTTCCCAACATGAGTTGACATGAGTCCCTTGGAAGGAATTCGACCCATGGAAGACATTAGAAGTTTATAAATGTCAATAACAAAGAATGAAACCAGCTTTTGATCATTTGTAGAATTTGCAATTGCATTTGTGAAGAGGGAGAGCTAGTGGATGACTAGTTTCTTGCCTTAGCCAATTTCGAGGGTGAAAGATTCCCATCCAAGTTGGTAATTGGAAAGGCCATTCAGACCTTTCATTTGGAGCTTTAATGGAGTCTTTATTTGTAGGTGTAAGCTACAGGGCAGCTCATGGTTTCTTCTATTGCAGCTCACTCCTTCAACCATTTCCGGTTTTGATGGCATATTCTTGATCCTTGAGGGAGGGCGTTTTTGGTGAGCTATTGTACTCTTTGGGGAAGCTTTTAATGCCCCATTTATTTTTTAATATGAATTAAATACTCTGTTCTTCATCTCCAAAAAGTTTCAGGTCGAAATTCCAAGTAGAAATGTATAAATCTCATTTTTAATGGAAGAACAATGCCATTTCCCCACTACCTTGTTGTGAACCAATGTATTGATGATGATTTCGAATGAATGGATGATTCTCTGATGAATTTGTGATTAATGGACTGCCATGGATGTATTTTACAAGTTTCATGTACTGTACTTGAGCATTTGAAGTATTTTTACTTAGTTTAATTGCACTGGGAGAAGAAATAGTGCCATTTCCCCAAGGGTCGAATTGGTGATTTTTGCAGTTGAATGGGAGAGGGTTGGAACAGATATAATAATCAATTAATGGTGCACATGAGACCTTAATAACATACTTAATACATTCCCTACCTCTGTTCAGAAATTTGAGTGGCTTTGGAGGCATTTGGGAAGCCATTTTCAATACTTACCCCAGGGGGATTTGAACCCCAAATTACTAGTAAAATTGCATACTTGGTCCAGAATATTAAGAGAGTTTTCAGAGGTATTTTGGTGGCCATATATCATCCTTGAACATCATATTCAAGTCTTAATATCATTCATACACCTTCCTTGAAGATTTGAAGGCATTTGGAGTCAATTCGAGACATAGAGACCAATACTAGTCAAAGGCAAATTACTAGTAAAGTTCCCTACATTGGCCAGAATTGAAAGAGTATTTGCAAAAGTATTTTAAAGGTCCAAAGGCATCCTTAAAACACATATTTATGTTCTAATCTCATTCATATAACTTCTCAGAAGATTTGAAATCATTTGGGGCAAATTTGGGACCTAGAGATCAAAACTAGTCAAAGGTCGAACTAGGGAAAAAAAGTGGAAAATTGCCATTTAAAAAAAATTCCTAATAAGGGTCATTACATTTGATCTCGGAAGAGACGATTATTCCTCGCCAACCAAATCTTCCAGCAGATAAAATATGGAAGAGTCAACCAACTTAATTTAAACTTACCTTTTCCTTTAAGTGACGATGTGTATATCTTCCCCATTCTTTAAACGTATCCCGAGGAGAGCGGGGAATTAACTGGCCATTTCTGATAGGAAGAGTTGCAAAGATCCAAATGCGTTGGGAAAAAGGACACTCATAAAAAATATGAGAGATGGTTTCCTCATTTGAAGTGCAAAGAGGGCATCTGAAGGGGCCATAAATACCCTTTTTGATCAGGTTCTCCCTAGTGAGCACTCTTCCATGGGAAATAAGCTAGCAAAAGAATGAGACTTTTGGAATATTACCTTTGCTCCACACTTTCTTCCGGTCCGAAACAACACGAGGAGAAGAAAGGGAGAGATAGCATCGAGACACCGAGTAAAATCTAGATGGTCCCCGACCTTGTCTATCCTTCATTCGTTTGTTGATGGGGTATTTTCCATTCAAATCCAATAGTTTTTGTTCCATCACGTCCGTCTTGCTTGCTGGGCGTTTTCCTCCATGAATTTACTGTGTTTTCCTTCATTTTCTAGCTGAAGAAGTGCGTTTTTTGGGTTGCAGAATGACTAGGAGGAAGGGAATTTCGAGTTGGGGGTTCAAAGAGGCTGTTTTTTCCATTTGAATGCTTGAATACCTATTGGGAAATCGTTTTGTCCCCCAGTGGTCGATTTCATTAGAGGAAATTTGGGGTCTAAAATGGGCCTTATAAGAAAACGAGCCAACCATAATTTCTTGATGAGTTGGAATTAAAGAACAAATAGAATTTCAATAAAATGAGTCAACCATAATGGTTGACTTGAGATATCTGTCATAAAAAAACTACTTTTTTTGTTCGTATTTTCAACATATCTCCCTGTGTTTTTACTCAAATATCGAGCGGGAGCACTCGTTGGACGCAAAATCAAATTCCGCATCCAACAAGTAACCATGCTGCATACTTTTGACGGACCTCGCTTCCCCAAAAACAAGAAATACTTGAAAAAATGTGACGATGACATGAAAATACGAACAAAAAAAGTAGTTTTTTTCTTTCTTCCTCCAAAATTAATAAATATTATTTTATTATTTTCCTTAGGAGGCCTATTTTAGACCTCAACTTTCCTCTAATGCCCCCTCTCAAATTTCGTTTTGGTATGCCCACAATGTTGAATGCCCATGAAAATCGTGATGTAGGAACTCCCCAGCAGTATACAAACATAAATGCCATCCTGAAGCTTCCCACAACTACGATTTTATACCAAATTCGACTTTTGTGTTGCCCGATAGAGTATGACTGAGAATGGTTTGGTTTGGTGTTTCCTATTTGTGATGTAAATGCCTGAAAATGTTTTGTTATAAACAATGATTGTATGACTATGCAATTTTTAAATTGAGTTCCAACTGTTAGGAAATTACCTTGAGACTGTGCTAGCTCATCCAACTTGTTGATTTCCCCTTGACCCCCATGTGTCTTACTATGTGTGAAGTTGGATGAGGATTGGGATACACACATCCCTTGTGTTAACTTGAAATTGTGTGTAAGAAACCAGGAGTAGACAAGGATTTGGAATTGGCTTGATAAACCTAGTGAAGGGTGTAACCTCATTGAAGATCTAGTGCGTTGGCTACTTTTCTATGCACACCCTAAATAACACTATGAGGGAAGGTGTGGCCCAAGGGAATATGAAGCAGTGAAGGGGTTACCTTCCTTGTGTTGGGTGTGTAGGTATTGTGCATGCCAAGCTAGCTAATCTTGTAGAGGTTCTGGTAGCTCTATGGATTGAGCTCATTAGCTTAGCAATTCCTTTCCCTCTACTTTCTTGACAGCCTGATAAACCCAATCGTGGAATGGCTTGGTTTAGATGTGGTATATACTTGGCTATGTGTGAGTTTGTTGTTCCCTTTTCCTTATTGAAATCATGCCCAACTTAGGGGTGGCAGTTGTATTGAGAGATTGATGAACACAGCCGGCCTATGGTTGGGTGGAACGTTGCACTTGCATAGTTAGTTGCTGGGGACATCTTCATTTCAAGATAAGTATTCTCTTGTATTTAATTATGCAACGTATTTAATTTATGCATGTTATAATTATGCTGGTAATTGCATGCTAGATGTGTGTAGTAGAGTTTATTTCCATTGTGTTTATTTGGATTTTGCATTTGCACACATGTTTCATTTGTTATGAATTCATAAAATGACGATGGGGCTGAATATGGAAGCTCAAATTTAGTTCATGTTCCCTCCCTAATTTCGAATTGATGGAAGGGGCCATGACATCTACCATATTGGGAGGTATGTAGATCCATCAACAATGCCTAATTATTAAACATCACATGCCTATATGATCTCAATGTGTTTATGTCTTAGTTGAATTCATTGTTTATGTTTACCTCGATATTAATATTCTTCTGGTATTTTGATGTGCTTGGAGGCAGAAACTCATGACATGTCACAATTTAGATGTAATGCATGTGGAGAAGAATGTATGTGAAAGCATATTTGGTACTCTTTTGGACATAAATGGAAAGTGAAAAGATGCAAAAAAATCACGTGATGATTTGAAAGAATAGTTGGGTTTGAGGAAATCGCTATGGCCAAAAGTCAAGGGATCAAAAATATTCCTTCCACCTGCACCACATACACTTTCAAAGAAAGAGAAGAGACCCTATGTTGTGTTCTTTTCATGTTAAAAGTGCCAGATGGTTACAACTCTAATCCAAAAAACCATATATCTATGGAAGAGCTTAAATTTCATGGTATGAAAGCACATGATCACCAAGTTCTAATGCAACTCCTCCTCCCAGTAGCTCCACGATATGTGCTACGGAGTGTTGTTCGAAAGAAACTTTGTAAGCTATGCTACTTTTATACGAAAATTTGTACAAAATTAGTTTCAGTAGAGAGTCTTGGGAAGTTAGAAAATGATATTGTGGAGATGTTGTGTTTGCTTGAAAAGTACTTCCCTCCATTCTTTGATATACTGGTGCATTTGAATGTACACTTGGTACAAGAGCTAAGATACTGTGGCCCAATTGCATATAGATGGATGTACCCCTTTGAGAAATAAGGGAAATTTTATTTTGTATCAAGCACAACAACAAAAAGACTTTATTCAAAGCTTTTGGTATTACTGAAAAATTGTGTTAATTTTGTAGGAACATAAAAGTATACAATAGTTATGCAAGGAACAAAAATAGGCCCGAAGGATGCATCGATGAAAGCTACACTATGAAGGAATGAATACATTTTTGTGGAGGATACCTGAAAGGTATGGAAACTAATGGAAGCACACAAGGACGAAATGAAGTATGGGATGATGAAGTCGAAGAAGTTATGCTTGATGGAAAGCCATTATCTGCTTTAGTGCCTTATGAATTGGATGATATTAGTTGGGAACAAGTCCAGGGATGGGTTCTAGTTCACACAAATGAAGTCGATCCATGGATAGAGTAAGTAACATGTTGACCTAAATTTATTCTTTTATTCATATTTTATCAAACACATTATGAACCATTTTCACTGTCCATAATTGTCGTCAAATTAAGATGCATAAGATGGAGATTTCCAACTCAATTACCCAAGCCCAAAAAGATGAAGCTTTATTGCAGAAACTTCACACGCATAATTTTACTAGTTGGCTAAAAAAGCATGTGATGATGTGTTCTTCATATTATAAGTCCTTCAAGATTATTAAATGAGAATATTGTCATGTACGAAACTAAATATTTATTTAAAGGTTTGAATGTCCGTTCTAACATCCTTTAAAAATATATAGGCGGAAGGAAATGAAAATGTTTCTGATACACTTAAATGGCTTGCATGTGGCTCCAGAAAAATTGTGAACAAGTACAAGGGATACCTAATCAATGGTTATAAATTCCATACCAAGAGTACAAATATTGAGAGAAACACCCAAAATAGAGACGTGTGTATAGTAACTCAATCAATGATGAGATCAAGTTCCAAAGATGCAAATCCTATACTTCAAAAAACAACATTTTATGGAGTGATAACATATATTATTACATTGGATTATTTTTGTATGGAGTACACATTGTTCAAATGTGATTGGGTCGATGTTTACAATAAGAGAGGGATTGAAATTGATGGTTTGCGTTTTACAATGGTGAATATGAAGAAAAGTCAAAAGCATTGGCAAGATGATCCATTTATTCTAGCATTGCAAGCCAAACAAGTATTCTATGTACAGGATCCAATTGAGGTTGATTGGTATGTAGTGTTAACATGTCCTCCAAAGGGGTTGAGAAATGATACAACATAAAAACTTGAGTATGCAGATCTGTCAAGGATTGCAGACTTTCAAGAAACAATATACGTAGATGAAGAAAGCAGAGTTGATGTTGATGTGGATGTGGATTATGTCCATTCATATTGTGAAGGAATATGGTTGAATGTTAATAAATAATTTCCTCAGTCATAAACACCATGGCCCCCACAGTTAATCCCATGGCTGATGCAGTAAATGACTCTACAGTCACAATACTGGAGAATGTCCCAAACCTGTTATAAGCATGTGAAACTAAATGATACAGTTTGTTAAAAGACTCAAAACTAGTTGTCCAAGCATGGTGGATGGGCTCTAAAATTTGCATGAATGACCTTTGCTATTAGATATTCATTTTCCTCTGCTAAGGAATTCACAAAATGACTGTGGTTGTGATTTATTGAGGCACATATAAGGCTATCTCTTTAGATATTATTCATGTTTTAAAGGTTCACAATTATCGTTTAAGTGTATTAGCTACTGCATAACTTAAGTGGCCTTCTAAGTGTATTAGTAACTACATAACTTACGTGGCCTTCTAATTGTATTAGCTACTGCATAACTTGTGCAAAAGTACCTTTTTAATGTTTGCTATGGTCGAACTGTATTTCACGAGATAGTGAAAATTTGAAAAAAAATTCATTTGTACTCTACTCAAAGTTTGGAGCCTATCTATTGCTAGTATGCATAATATGAATTCTTGGCATTAGATATCTGATAAAACCATCATCTAGGTTATCTGTTGATTGTTGCTAGCGTTTTTTATATTGTCATTATATCTTACTTTTTTTTTTGGTGGACACACACAACTCAACAGACCCAATGTGTATGACTTCTCTGGCATGCAAGTGGAAACAACAAATGGGTTGTGATCATTTTGGCTTGTTTTTTAGCATTGTAATGAGAAGTGAAAACAATGAGGCATATAACATGATGAAAGAAACCCATGGACCTACAAATTGTGTAAATTGAAATCATTTGAAACCTTGACCTATGAATTACATCCTAATGGGGGTGTTACCTCTAAGGTCTGCAATTTGACTGCTAAAGGGTAGAGATAGAGCACTTGGATTTACATTGGAAATAGCTTAGGATTTTAAGTTAACATGAAGGTTATATATGACACAAGGTCTGGTTCAAATTAAACATTCATATGGATAAACAAGTAGAAAATCATTGCATCACATGCATACTTCTATGGTTTGATACAACACAAAACAAAGGAATGATGTAGAAATAAACATTCAAAAATATAGGACATAACATAAATACATCACTTAAATATCTTAGTTTCCAAAATAGTGTTCTGGAAGCTAATAGACAAATATCAAACACAACTCACTTGTTACAAGCAATAAACAATAAACCTTGCTATTCGATCTACAACAAGTGAGACATTTTATGCAGTGCAAAAAACATTCTATGTTCAATAAAAGTATTGTAAATAAGAGATAAAGGAGTGCATGATCAAACCACAGATGGACAGTTCTATGAGCATAATTTGATACTTGATTGAAACAATCTGTATTTACAAAGCTGGAGCTCGTCTCAACTAGACCTTCTCTTTCAACCCACCAACCCCCTCCTATCTTGACATCATCCATTTTATAGATTGAAGCAGTTACAAATTTAGATCTTAGATCCATGAGGTGAGGATTGAATTTCCTAGCCTTATCCAAATTAGATTACTTGTATTTGACAAGATCTGACAAGTGGACTCATTTTAACCAAAATCCATTATCTTAGGACATGCTAACTGAACTCATATTCGATCCTCATCTATACTTGATGTTACATTGGAACACAATATTATAGGAAGAAACTTAAAACTTTACATTTGACTAGCTAACAAAATCAAAATCTATATTAAAATAGAGTAAGCCTGCCACTTGGAATTTGTAGTGTTTTATGGATTCGTCGAGGCGGGTGTTTCAAAATATCTGGAGCTGCCTTTATAGTCATAGAAAATACATCGATCTTATTCTGCTTCAAAATGACATCAAAATGCTATGAAGTGCAATCTGACCTTCAAAATTTGTAGGGAAAAACATAACCTCTGTCTATTCCCTTGTATTATGAGTCTGGAGAGTGTCATGTAAAAAATGAGTGCCCAGTTCTGCAAGAACATCCAACCTACTGCTACTTGCTTGATTTTTCTGTTTTTCCTGAATCCATTTCGCTTTCCAACTTTTCTTTTGTTTGCTCAGTCCCTTGTTTTTCTTTACTATTTTCTGAGCAAATTCGCACAACCTCTTGTGCTTGATGATTAGCCTATTTAATTTTGAATTGATCCTGACATTCTGCTGTTCTAGGCTTCTAACCTTTTCTTTAGACTTATTCAACTTCTTGAGAAGCATTTGCTTTGTCTTGGAATTCTTGTTCTTTGACAAATGATCTTGGCATGGATTACTATGTTCAGCAAAGCAAGTAAGGGGTTCTTCAACTTCCTGTTCTTCATCTATGCCGGGAAGATCCGGAAGGGCATCCAAAGTTTTGTCAGTTCCAGTTAGGGCTTCCACAATTTTCCTTTCCATTTATTTTGAATGTTCATCTTCTTCATCCGATAATGATTGAGGAGATATTGATTTTTGAAACTTTACAGACTTGCTAGGCTTCTCATGCTCAATAATTTCCCGTTCTGAGTTTAACTTGGGACTCTTCCTCACCTAGAATGACCTCTAAGCTGACTTGGAGCTGCTTGGCTTCTTTGATTTCATCTGAGGATTTTTCCAGATCGATAACTTCATTTCTTTTTAAAGAAGTATCAAAGAGGGATATGGCCTCCATTCTAAATTTATTGGTCGGTTGAGTTTGAGGCCTCCTTGGGGGATATTTTTGCAATATATCTTGTTCATCCTCTAAGACCTTTAGTTGCTTCTTCTTTCTAGAAGGAATTTCAATAGCTTTAAGGCTTTCAATTTCAAGTGGTGATTTTTCCTTATTATCTTCATCATTCTTTGCTTGAGATGCTTGTTGATCCTTTTTCTTTTGACTGTAAATCCTAGAATAACCTGCCTCCACCTGCCTTTTCCTCGGGGGAAATTGTTGACTTCGACCAGGGAGATTCTTTTTTCTACTTCGAGTTGAATTAGAGGTCCTGGTTCCTTTTGAAGAAGACCCCGCCTTTACCTCCTGGGGCTAAATGGGTTCCATTTCAAACTCAAAAAAGAACAAGAAATGGTCCCAAGTTCAGTGGATGTTGGCCAACTCCTCCATAATTAACAATTTTATCAGAGCATGGTGATAAATACCATGGCATGTTTTCTGTGGACAAGACCCGACCTTTGTTGACATCTTCGTGAGGATTTTAAGCAGGAAAAAAGGTAAATTGAGAGGTGCATCCCTTATAACATGTAATAGAAATCTCATTTGATATAATTAAACAAAGGAGTACCTTCCCTCTCCACTAAAATAGCGATGGATCCAATACAACAATTCCTTCCATTCTGGTTTCAAACAGGTTCTGGGAAGTCCCTTCCTCTAGTCATGGTTTTGAAATTCAAGGACGACAAATTGATTATAAGCCGAAATAGAAAAATATTGGCGTTTGAACCAATGTTCTCTGCTCGTGGAAAATTTCCCAGCTACAACAATTGATGTTTTAGTAACTTGAAACTTCATATCTCCAACATTAGCTTGATTTCCATCAAATCCCTATGTAAAGGCTTTTGCTACGCTCTCGTGATGTCCCCGTAGCTTCTGGAAAAATTCCATCCATCCGGCTGCCTTAAACCTGTCCCCAAGCTCCAGATAGGATTCAATTACCTCTGATCATAGAGGTTCATACTGCACCAGGAAACCACTTTTCTTTCGAGGAGGCACGGGTGAGAACTGGATATAGTGGGGAAGACTGTTGTTGGTCACTGCTAACTTCAGAAAAAAGTGAGAGAACTCTTCAGAAGAGAAATGAAAGTAAACCACATATGACACGAGTTATAACAAGATACAAATCTTGAAATAATTTTAGGAATAATAATGAAGAATCATGACATAGTATGATCAATAGACTAATCACACACTTAAATAAAATTCAAATGAGTGCAAATTATGATTTAACCAGTTACCACAGTCCTCGAGCGGGTATGATTACATGGAATCCTGACAACTTGTCTTATCTGATTGATGACTTGACAGATTTTGATTGAGTTCTCTATATGTTTGGCAGTGTTGGGAAATTCAAATTTGGTAGCACCAAATCGCGTAAACAGGTGAGTTCTGCTGCAGAGTAGAAAAATATTTTGTAGCACCTTATGACCCAAAACAATAGGTTCCGCTACAGAATGAGCAACTCCTATCTTCTAGCAAATATAATATTTCTTGATATCATAACCCTGCAAGTGATTAGAGACTACAAAATAGACAATAATATGGTTTAGTAACCTCCAAAATCTCCATTATTCACAGCTCATGTAAATGGAAGATCTTTCACATAGCACATAAATGTAGGGATGGAACTCGAAATTCTAACTTTCTAACATTAAAAAAAACTTGCTTGGAGGTTTGTATTCACTTTGGAATTTGGCCATCTTCTTTTGATAAAAGTGTTGATTTCTAAGGATGACTTTCCCTAGTTGGTCCTTGTGATTATTTTCAGCAATGTCTGCATTTTTATTTGCATGCAAAATTACTTGCACAATATAAGCTTGCCTTTTATTCAATGTTTAATTCAGTCTTTCTGAAAGTGATTTTTGTAATTTGAATTGTATGCAAAGGATACTCATGCATTTGTATATGTTGTGATGCGAAGTTTAGTTACAGTCTTTGAAAAAGTGTTGACTATTCCACTCTCTAGTCCTTGTGGACGTAATTTTTGTAAACCATGCATAGAAGGTGATTTTGCTTGACAACAAGATGTGCGAGAGTGTAGTGGTGTTGGTGGGCATTTGTTAAGAGTCCAAAATATTGTCAAGAGCTTCCCTTCTTTCCAGGGAGACATTACAGATTTGATTTTAAAACCTTAGGTACTGCCATTTCCTATGTTATCTAACTTCTTTTAATGGATGATATAAATGTTTTAAATTTTGATTATGAAAGGAAACAAGTGTTATTGATTATATGAAGCTCTAAACATTGTCTATATATGCTTATGGAACATCATTATATTTGGTTTAGGTGAATAGGAAAATGGAGGATGTAATCAGATCTATTAAAGGTAGACTTGAAGATGGATATGGGAGTAATGATGGTGATGAAGAGGATCAATACCCAAGTGAGGCAATTAGATTGATGAATCTTTAGATGAAAAGTGTGTAAAGCTTCAATAGGAAGAAGACCCCGAGGATCCTAAGGTTGTACCTGCCAACAAATCAAAATCCCCTAAAAATACAAGACAAGAGAAGATTATTGAGGTTGAAGAATTAAGTGATGAAAAGCTCCAGGAACATGTGAATGAAAGGCATTTCAATGTAGATCAAGAAAATTCCATTAAGGATCTTTACAACAAGTATCCTTATTACTCAGAAGAAATTTTTAAAAATATGTTGGTAGGTTTGTGGAGAGTCCGCTTGTTTAAATCTTGAGTGGAATTTCAGTTTTTGAATAGTATTTATCGTGTTACATGTTGACATTTAGTGTCTTGATTGTTTTATATTTTTAGGCTGATCATGATGGTGATTTTAAATATCTTGAAGCACTCTTAAAAAAATTACAACGCTAAGAAATCGAGGCTGCTAATAAAAAAGTGTCAGGTCCATCATCTTCAAAGGAAACTGACAACCCAAATGTTGTATCCATAGAATCATTACCCTTGAAGTTACATAATGCATCTAATGGAAAAATAAAAGGAAAGAGTCCCAAGAAGAGAGGAAGGGACACACCTTCTTCAACGGTCAAAGTTTACAGAATGCGTAAAAAATTTCTTTTGAAGATGTGAATGCATGGATATATTAGAAAATGGTGTGCATGCATGTTTGGGAAAGGTTGAGGGACTTAGTGGCACCATAATAATTGAAATAATTGGTCTCTTTATCCTTATACAAATACCCCATTGTGTCTAGGACCTTCAAATTCTCCTTTGAAAATCTAGGACATTCTCAATCGAACATTAAATTGTATAGTTGAGATAAAAATTTGTCACATATCATCATATAGTGTGAAACATTATTATTCCAAACAACAACACTTCATGCATAATGAACAATAATGTTTTACAGTAAAAAATCCGAGCGGTAATCTCGCCTCGGTCATGGGTATACTCTAATCAAAGACATCATTCATTCAAAACGAAAAAATATTTTACAGTAAAAAATCCCAGTGGCGATATTGCTTCGGTCCCGGGTCTTCTATAAGGAAACAACCTCTCTATTTCATATATACAATAGTAATAATCAAGGGGGATTCATGCATCTCTTCCCTAGCCCTATTGTCATTTACATCCACAGTAAACTTTCAGAGATCCTAGGAATGAAGAATGAGGAAGGAGTACAAAATCATGTCACAGATCCAGGAAACCTTAACTCAAAAAATCAATGAAATAATGAACCTTTTGTTTTGCATATTTCCACAAAGTTTTTATGTGCTTGTAGTATGAATCTGTCGCTACGCAGGGTTTGTTGGCCACCTTTCCATTTCTCCCGAACAACTCTTTTTGTCAAGGAAATATAACTGAATTGGCATGCACATTCCTACTCGGGAATCGTAGGCTGATTGTTTCTCATCTTCTTGTCCTTTTCCCATGTTTTCCCTGCATCTCCTTTCTGGGGGCCTGACGTGGTCCTGATATATCCGTTGTTGGAGAAAGCTGATGTTGGGCCACCTTTTCTTCAAATTGATGTTGTCTTTCCATCACCTTTTCTTTTAACATTTGTATAGTTTTCCATGTATGATCAGTTGGTGATGGGTTATTGTTTAAAATTCTGAATGCATTGTCTAGCTCCGAGACTGGATCATAATCCACGTCTTTTATGATGGTAAACAAGTATTTCAATAGTGTATCGACAACAATTGTAGGGTCTAATTCATGAAGTAGCTCTTGTGGTATTGGGGGAGTGGCTCGCTGAGTTATGGAATTCAATTTCGACATCTTTTCTTTAACCATTTGCTTGTACAATCCAGTTAAATGGAGCTCATGCTTATGGTTCCAAGGGGTTGGAATCCCATCGTGAATAATGTCAACGATTATCCTTAAAAAAAGGATTAACCACATTCGCAGATTCTTTCCATTTCTCTTCTAATATCGTCATAGAGTCCAATATTTGGATGTTGTTGTCTATACAAATGATAACTCCAGTTCTGTCACTTATCTGCATGGATTTTAACTGCTATGGATACAAAGGATTGATAACAGATCTGGCTATCTTGGATATTTGACACTTTTTGTTTACATTTGCTTTATTTTTGCCCACGTAATCAATTGCTTCTAAGGCTATTTTATGGTAGCTCAATATGAACTCAATATAAGTTCGGGCCTTAGGTAGTTATTGAAATATGAGTGTCCATAATGATTGTTTAACCATCATAATTTCCTCTATCATCAATGCCTGATTTGTAGCTTTGTCTAGTTGCCACTGTAATTCTACCACTCATTGATCCTTAGCAGCTATTTGTTTATTCAAATCATGCACTTTCTGCTGTGAGGTATCTAGTTTACCCCCTTCTGTCTTCAATTTTTCATCTATTTTTAGTATAGATTCATTTAATCTGACAATTTCCATAAGGGCATTTGATGCTTTATTTTCCCATTCCTTCCATTCTTGCTCCTTCTCATGTAAAATTTTCCTCATCTTATCAATGTCTTCCACGGGACTTGTGTCTTGGAGTATAACGGGAGTTAACTTTGACTTCTTTTTATCTTCGTCCATCCTTGCTTCATAAGCTGTGATCTGAGCTATTGCATCATATAGCTTATTTTGAAGTTCTTGACATTTTCCTTCTGATTTTTGAAGCTCTTTAATTCTCCTTTCATTGACTTCTTTTTCTACCAGTATAGAAGCATGTTTTTCCCTGAGAATTTCTAGTTCACCTTGTAACTGTTGGTTTTGAGACATTACGTGAAGGGTAGATGGAAATTATTGGCTCATCTGGATATTTTCCAATGCTTTGATTTTTTTTATCTTTTAAAGGTAGAAGATTCATTACCTCTGTTGAGTTTTGTGTTCCAGGTGTTCTATTGACTATAACGTTCTCTAATCTATGATTTCCCCCCTCTAAAATTTGTACTATGGCTCTTAGAAATTGATTGGTAGTCATCAAGGCTTCAAATTTTACTTTGTACATATACATATCTGTAGAATTTTTGGCATATTTATGGTACACCAGACTATTAGACCCTTCATCAGAGGATATATGATCTTTAGGGGGTAGCTGTGATGTGCCTATGGTGACTTCAGACGCCTTCCATTATACGGGTTGCAGATTTTTGTATGCTTTTCATGCCAGGGGTTCCATTGTAATTATTTTGAAGTTATCTGTAACAGGATCAAACTTTGGGATCAACCCGTTCTTGACCTGAGAGTCCAATGATTCTATGATATGAAACACTTTTGGAGCCTTATATCTTCTCTCTTGCTCTTACTCCAAGAACATAAAAGGATTAGTAATTTCGAATGACTCAACCTCTACACTCTCATTTATTTGCTGTGGTATTTCTGAGAGTGTGGCATGGGGGAGAAGATCCCATGGATATTTTACATTTTCTGTAGACAATAATTCATTAAAATAAATAGTAAGAAGATCAGGGTTAGTAAGGTACGCACCTTCTTTTTGTGATCTTTCTTGAATGGGATTAATATCTTGGGAAGAGAAAAGTATGCTAGATTCATTGATTTGGTTTTTACTAGGACCCATTTCCTCTTCTTCTATCTTAGTCTTTTTCTTCTGAGATTCTTCCGGGTAAATTTCTTCGACTCTCCTGTTAGGAGCTTCTATAGAATCTCTTGTCTCCTCGCATTCTGCTTCTTTAGTCCCAAAATTTGATATCCGAATTGCCTCTTTCATGGGTGAACGTAGAAGAGATCTTTGATACTCAGAAGTTCCTGCTGCCTGTTCTTTTCCTGTCTCACTCATGGATTGAACCGTATGTTGAATAATCGTGACAAAAGTTTCTTTTGATTTTGGGGTTTCTCCTACTATTAAAACACCTTCAGTCTGTTCCGATTGACCAATCTCTAGCATGAGTGGTGTTTGAGAGTTTGTCTCCATGATTCCTTTTTTTATTGATCATGCTCCCACCTTGGTGGTATCTTAGGATCTTCATCTTTCTCTGTACCAAGTTTGACTTGTGATTCCCTAGGGATCTCTATGTCAAATGTCACTTGGGGAATTTTAGATCCTTAATGTGTTTCGTGTACATCAACCCCTATACCCAATCTTCTAGACCTCTTCTCGAGTTGAATGAATTCTGTAACCGCTGTGCCTTCCTTCCCCAATCCCCGTCCTAGATTGAAACCCATGGATAACATAATTGGAATGGATTTCTAATATGGTTCCATGTTTTCAGGGGTTGGATGAAAAGGAGCGTAAGTCATTGCTACCTCTTTTCCTTTAATGCCACATTCAACTTTCAAAAGAGATCATGATTGTTCTGCTTCTTTCTCAACCCAACCTCCCATCCAGGATACTTCTTTACTTTTATCACCTACATGATATGCCTCATATAATTCATCAAATTGCTGATCTTCTGGGATATGCTGATAAGGGATATCTGCTTTATGTAAATATTTTTGCATCCTCCACCAGGTTCCCCTTCTATTCCGATATTTCGTACCCTATACTCCAGTGTACTCATCACTCTTTTTTTGTAAATGAGCAGTGAATTTCAATTCCTCCTTGGAGACTGGTTCCCCTTCAGGTTTGTAGAAGGTGTAATAAGGTGGCACTTCAATGCGCTGAGGAACATGATAAGGAAATGCTCTCGTGATCAACTCAGTAGGATTTTTTCCTTCTTGAATATTTTTTTGTAATTCTTCAAAAGAGTCTTTATTTTCTAGATTTTCTACTTCAGGTCTAGGCTCATGATCTTCTGGGTTCACCATTTTTATCCCCTTTTCTTGACCAATAATTAAATGTGGGTCATATTTCCATGTTGAGTCCAGAGGCAAAGCAATATCTATAATTGCGCCAAGAGGCGCTCTACAGCCTAGTATGAGGGAGATCTTGTGAGTCGAGTGTTTGTCGATATTGTCGGCCATAAATAAAACGTAATAATTAAAAGTAAAAAGTAATAATATGAGGGAGATATTGTGAGTCGAGTGTTTGTCGATATTGTTGGCCATAAATAAAATGTAATAATAAAAAGTAAAAAGTAATAATATGAGGGAAATCCTGTGAGTCGAGTGTTTGTCGATATTGTTGGCCATAAATAAAATGTAATAATAAAAACTAAAAAGTAATAATATGAGGGATATCTTGTGAGTCGAGTGTTTGTCGATATTGTCGGCCATAAATAAAATGTAATAATAAAAAGTAAAAAGTAATAATATGAGGGAGATCTTGTAAAAGCTCCTTGAGTGCAATACCTGAGAAGAGGTTTGCACCTCGGGAGATTTGATCCCTCTCGGCGCTTGATAGAGCCTAGTATTTGGATCTAGGCTAGTTATTTGTACAACTACCTTAAAACCTCTCTCGTTATTAATAGCATAGCCTCCCATTAATACTGGGAATTCAGTTCTTCCCTTCTTCTTATATTTTAGAAAATGAAGATTATCTACCTCTATCATATGACTTACATATTCAAGTACAAAATTACCCAGGGTAAGGAGTTTAGGTAAGTTGTGAGAAGGTGATTCAGTGCCATACAACCTGATCGCTGTGTACTCTTCTTCCAGGTACCAATCACCTTTTTTTTTAGCTTCTCCAAGCTACAGATACGACCTGATTTCTTGAGGCATGTGTTCTGGTTCTTCCCCTTGAATTAAAGTAAATGCCTGATACATAAATATGGACACAAATTGTATCCAGGAGAAATCCTTTCCTTCTCCTTGTTTTATCCAAGGAATCCAATCATACACTCTGTTTGGTCCTCCATCCTTAACTATGCATAGCTCAAGGTTCTCAAAATGGTGAGATTGATAGTAAATCAACAAGTAAACTTGGGAGGAGTAATATCTGAAAACCCTAGTTTCTTCAAACGTTGTTAACTGGTTTCTGATCCCTACTTCCAGGTATTTTTCATAATTGAGATTGGAAAGCTTATAATTATTATATCTATCAATCAAATCTACCATTCCTTCATCAAGCTTCTCATCATAATCTTTACCCAGTATGATGGTAAAGGCAGAGAGAGTTTGTTGGTTCCATGGCAACAAGTTGGCTCGTATACAGGGCTGAAGATGATCCACCTGCTCATTTAGTACATATACCAGGCGTCTTTGTATCTTCTATCTCTTAGAGGGATCTTGCTTTGCATAATATTCAACTTGTTTTTTTAGGGAAAATTTGGTCCCATCATTTGTAGTTCCCAACATGTTTGCGATGGATTTAACATAAATCTTGAAGAGGATTCTTCCATCATTGGCCTTGGCAAATTCTTTTGCAATATCATAATTAATGGCGCATAATTAAACGATCTAAGGAAATGAGAAAACATTATGGACTAAATGTTGGGCTAGCTGGGACTCTGAAAATCTAGCCATTTTGGGTGATTTTCCTTAAGCTTTTTGAAGTTTCCCGAGGGCTAATCCTATCAATTTTTTGGCTGACATTTTAGTACGAGGAGGACCAAAATTGGCCCACCGGTCTATAAATATGGTAAATGAGTTGAAGAGGTGTCAGAAAGGTTTGACTGGTTTGAAAGGGCTGCGGAAGAGGTCGGCCGAGATGGAGCAACTTTCTTCCTACGCATTTTAAGGTTTTTGTGGCATCGCAGAATCAACCGTGATTTTAAGCGCTAAAAAGGGGGAAACATATGATGATAGAAGATACAAAGGATATCAAGAAATTAGGAACTGAGATTTTGAGGAACTACACATC